>JAWQRP010003708.1:0-12918 GCA_033557875.1 Quadriops clusia
CGTTATATCTGAAGCTAGTGCAAAATTTGAAACAAATACCTTGAAGCAAAAGGGTACTTTACTTGAAAGAGTTTCACTTCCGTTTCAGGTAAACTACCACTTCCGGTTGAGGGATTAAGCTAAAATTGGATATCTGTGAGTTTTTCGTTATTTCTAAAGCTGATACAAAATGTTTCTTCAGTTAGTCCCAAGAAGTTCCAAGCAACCTTGAACAGTTAGTAGCCAATGGGGTTTAGAGAAATTTTGCTGCCTTGAATGTTATTGGTTACTATCTGCCGGCAACATGTTCCGGACAACTGAAGAAACAAAGTTATTATAGTGATTAAATTAAGAATATAACTTATACTAGGATTCCGTTATAGTTGTTGCTTGATTTAATAGATTTATTTAATTATTCCAAAAGAGGTAACTTGTAGAGTAATGCGTCGAAAAATAAATAATATATAATCAACGAAACTAGAGAAAAACTATGCATAAATCCTTATAAATCTTTAGAAAGCTTAAAACTCATTCTATGATAATCTCTTTCCTTATAGCTAACTGCCTTTATAAATTTTAGTTAATTCTAATCCTATTAGAGAAACGGGAGCGTCTGCTAGACTACAATAAAATAAGCAATAAAATGTATGTACATATATGTAACAATTTTGGCCAGTTCTTACTGCGAACCCCAATGCACAGCATCGAGTACATCTAGAGAAAATGTTGTAAGTATGCTGTAACTATAAATCTCCTCGGAACTACGCTGCCGGCTAATGAAATTCGGGCGAGTTAGATTAAAGAGTTATACTAATTAAATTAGAGCTCAAGCTGGAGAAAGTCGCGGTAACTGCAGCTTAAATATTTTAAACGGAAAGTTTTTATCTCCTCGGAGCAAAGGGAAGGTAATGGCATTGTAAAAATAATTGAATTATACGCTTTTTAATTCCACACGCTTCACTCGAGCTGTGGCGTGAAAGCTGCGGCTCCGAGGCAAGAAACAAAGGATTCCTCCGTGACAAATGGTATCTGCTGTACACTCAAGTAGTTAGTTTTGTTTTTATTCGGAATTTAAGGCGAGATGCCCTGGAAGAACCGCGGCGGCATTATACTCACAAAATATATTTTGCCGCTGAAACGTGCATCCGACCTAATGAATCTTCTCGCCGAGGCTTCAAGAAATGTTTTCGGTGATTTTACAGTATAATTAAAGAAAAAAGGTCGTCGAGAAACTTAAACGGCTAGCGGCTATACGGAGTTGCTTGACATAGTTTCTAAATAACGTCACTTGCAACACAATGCAGCCTTAATAAATTTACCCGAGAGTTTTATTGTGCTGAATTGAATCTCTGAGGATAAAACCGTTTTCTTTTTTGCACCTCCGCCAATTGTCGTGATACTCCTTGGCCTAATTATGCATATGGCCGAGTATTAAGTTCTGTAATTTATAGTAATGAAAGAGGCTGCTTTTAAAAGTAGAACAAAAACTAACTCGACTACAAAACACATTCTGCTCTCGGCATATTAATTAAACGGAAATGCTCTTTGTGGAAGTCGGAAGTTCACGGGGAAGGCAACAAGAAGGCGCCAACCCCAATAGAAGGCTGTGTTGCGTTCAGAGAGTGGTTTCTGCACGTAGGGCGAAATATATAAAGAAGTCTAAATAATGTATTGGACGAATGACGCGACAAAACCAAGAGCATCATGAAGATTAATGTCGCGAGTTAAAAATGGAGTAAAACCGAACTTCTGGCAGGTTAATGCATCATTATTTATTATTTTTATCACACATCGTTGCCTTCCCGTTTTATGTTTCTCTTACACGTATCATAATTTGTCCCCGGTAAAAAATGGTTCGTCAAAATTGTTTTGTTTCTGGTTCAACCCGCGTGTGTATGCAGGGGATACGGCGCTGTAAACAATATCAATCATTTTTGCAAAATAGTTTTTTATTCGCGAAAAGGTTGTACGCAAAATAAATTTCTACCAAAACGCTCTTGTCAGCAAATGATTTATCTAAGTAAAAATTTCATCGCAAACACGTCCTGCAACCGCCAGCCGTAGATTCTAACATGTTGTTTGTTGCTAATTAATTGTTTTAAAAACTCCCTCGGAAACTAATAAATGAAAAGCACGCCGCGACCCGCGCCAGCGGCGATATTTTTCATTAGAAAAATTTTTCATTAGTTTTTCCGCACGTCACGCGCAAATATTTTCTCTTCCACAATAGGATATCCCTGGGAAGGAGAAAATTGAAAACGTTCGCATTATAATAATAAGCACTACTTAAATATTAATGCCCGAATCCCTTTTGGAAATTTCATTTGTTCGTCCTTCTTTTAAGAGCGAGACGGAGTACATGGTACAAATTAAAATTTAGTACAAACAAGGGTGTACATTCTAAACAACGCTAATTGAAATGTACACACGAATTTTTATAACACTAATTAAGTATCAGGTTTTTTGGAGCCATTTACACGGGGCTAATTTGTTATTTTTTCATTCAAGCTCTTTTAATTAATATAAAGTACGTTGTTCTTCATTATCGAACATAATTTTTTGTGTACGTACAAAATGTTGGAAATGTTGTGTGGGGAACGTCCAAAGAATCGGAAAAGTATCCGTTCCCATTGTTGCTTCAATAACGGTTCCTGAAAGTTTCCATCTAAATCTTGCCAGACGCATTAACAATATAACAACAAAAGTCACTTCATCATATTTGTACGCACTCGGATGGGACGGAATGCTATATCTGCGGAATAAACTTGAAATACGACGCCTTCATCATCTCTTAATTGCTGCAACGTTCGTATCGGGCTATTTCTCTGTCGCGGCTAATTCCTCTTTTTCTCTTTCAGGTAAGTGGCGAGCTCAAACAATCGGCGTCTCCATTACAGCCATAGACAGCCACCCAACAAGTTTATTGTCTTGTGGAAGACTGACTTTACGTTGAACATGGCAGTTTTCCGATAACGGAGGCCAAACAATGATTTACCGCACTAAAGATATTATTTTGTTGTTTCCGACGATAAAGCGAATTCCACCTACAGCAAATGCCTTTAGTGTTTCTGCAGACATTTTTCTCTAGTAGGTATAAAACTTTTATTATAAGTGGATCTAACGTGCTTTGAGATTAAATTTGATGCCATTACTGGTGAGTGTAAGGAGTGTTGTTATTGTATTGTAGTTAAATCTGTAATTGGTTCTTGGATTGCCAATTAAGTATATGAATATATTTTCAACGTGTTTGCTATCTTTATATTGAATTGCCTCCGTGAAATTTAATCTAACCAGCTCGTCCGGTTTCAGCCCGCAAACTGGATATCAAACGAATTTCATATTTTTGGAGCATCCTGAATTGTAATTTATGTACTCGTCGGTAAATTTATAAATATTCATGTTCATATATGGATTAACTGCGGATGAATAAGTTATTGGCTGTTTTTTGCAGTGGATCTCTATATACTACTCTAAATACCATCACTATGAAGTGATATAATATCTGTAAATCTCCAGGTCAGGTTGGTATAATATAGTTTGTGTAAAGAAAAGCACTATTCCTGACAGTGTTTTTATTCATACAGAAGACGACCGGTTTCGTCCAATTAAGACAATTTAGACAAAACCCATCGATTTTTCAACGATAATAATATCAAAATTCTTACTAAAAGCCCTCTCAACAAATACTCTAACTCCTTTAAACAGGTAATCAAACAAACTAATAATACAATTAACCATCTTTTCTACAATAGCAGTAATAGCAACGACTTCAAAAAACTAATATTAATGAATCCCACTATTCCGAAACTTTACAGCCTAATTAAACTACATAAAGACAACAAACCCATCAGGCTAATAGTGGCATTTCACAATTCCCCTGTTAGTAAGCTTGCCAAGGTACTTACTAAAAACTTAGCCCGAATCATCGGCTACAAATCAAAACACTCAATTATAAACACCAAAGACCTCATTTGTAAATTGGATAACCTAAATATTAATGAAGACCACCGTATGCTCCCATTTGACATTGTCAATCTCTATACTAATACCCCCACAAAAGAAATTCTACAAATTGTTAATAATAAAATTGATAAAACGGATTTAAATATAAATGATAAAATTAACCTTAAGATCTTCTTAAGTCTTCAACATAACCTGCCAAGTAGCCTATAAAGTCACGTAATTATCAATGCGTTTTAAGTATAAATTGAAAAATGTTTAGTGCCAGAGTCACAACCTCATCCCTCGGATTCATAGAGAAAATTGACACAGCGTCTGAAGAGGACTCATGTTAGAGTCGAAACCGGTTACGCTAAAATAAAAAGAATTAAGCAAGTAAAACGTCTTTAATTTAATATATACATTCTTGCTGGGTCCAAAATTTAAATACTGATAATAGGTAAGGATATCTTACAAAATAATTTTGAAAGGTACATACATAATTACCAATTCCGATTAATACAGTACATAATTTATTTGTAGCTTTTTTATATTTGAGACAATAAGGTAAACATTTTCTTCTTAAGGATTTTTCACGCATGTTATTGCTGACCTTCTCAGGTTGCCAATAACTTAAAATTATTACATTAGAGATGGAAATTACTGTTATTGATCATGTTGTATGTTCCCACAATAATGTTTGTTATATAATAATTTTCATTGTCTCAATTACACAAAATGAAGCAAGAATAATCTGTAGATCCAAATTACTTAAATCTCCTGGAAGTAAATAAAGCATTTATATTTCTTTATAATATTCTTGTTTTAATAAAGCATAATTTTGCTTAAAACTTGTGATTTTCCTTATGACAATAAAGAGACAATAAAAATCATTGCATACCAAAGAGAGTGTGTTGAACTCTCGATAAATGAATTTGTTTTGAGAATTTTTTTCTATTTTATATTTATTTTGCCATTACATAAGATATACATTCAATTATTGCACGACAAATTTGAGAAGTAATATGGCTTGGGAATGGGACTGAATGCTGTATCATGAGTCGGTAGTCTAGGCACGTGACTGTATCTGGAGTTATCCAATAGATATGATCGTGTTGAAGTCTTCATTTCGACTTTATCTATTTGTAATATAATAGCGAGGGTTTCTACATTCAAGTTAACAATAGCATCAAACATAATTAAAAATTTAACTACAAGATAACTCAGAATGAGGTTCTAAAATTTTAAGGAACCCTAGATTTTGAACAGTCAATAGAAATAACGACATATGATTTTTTTAATGTAAAATAAATTACTTCTTCAAATACTTACAAATCCTGTTCCAGATAACACAGCTTCTACAATGCCAGCTATAAACACAGCACAGTTTAAGCTGCCCTTATCTCTTGGAACTGATATAAATCTATTAACCAAAGGGTCTTTTTCCATTAAGTAGTAGGTATTTTCATCATCATTGGAATGTTCTAGTTTATCTGCTTCCCTTCCAAATAATGCCTGAAAAAATGTATATTCATGTAATCTACTAACATTATGAAATATTTGCACTTACTTTCCATAAGGTAGATTTTACAAAAAGCAGTATATTTAGCAACTTGATTTCCCGTTTACCATTCCGTTCCCGTACAAAATAAACGTCTATAAGTTTATTTCCGACCTTTTTACCCAGATCATGTAACCTGGAATTAAGAAAGATGGGAGTAACATTTGGATACAAAAACAAATATGCGATGATGTGTTTACCTTGTTTGAAGCTCTGGGACAGTGTGAGATTTGTTCTGGCAATATTGCACGAGTTCGGAGAATAATAAAGCGTAGCAACTAAGAGATATTTCTCCTTTACCTCTACTTAACGGTTTATCTAATATGCTTAAACGAGTTCTGCTGGTTAAACTCATCTCTTTGATATTAAATTTTCAATAATAACAAACAAATTTGCTGTTGATTTTGACAGATGCTTTTAAGGTTATGTTAATAATCGATTGGAAGTTGTCAACGGTGAATTAAACACGTTGATTAAACAGTTTATAAACACAGTTGCTGTTGCAATCTTTCAAATGGGTTTGAAATTTTAAATGCGGTTTCTTATGACGTCATTGTACGGAATACAGAAAAATATTTGAAAATGTATTACCACAAGCTTTTATAAAAGCAGGTAGATTACATTCATCCTAAAAACTTTAGAAATAAATTATAATTTGCTGCTAATGTTTTTTAAAATAATATTTACAATAATAAAAAAAAATAGATTGGGATAATAAATCAATAATTTAATGGCACAAAAATATATTTTTAAAATAAATCTGATTATATGTTAAAAAGGCACATATAAAATTTGATTATGCTTTCAGCACTGCTTAAGGGGCATAGTTTTTAACTGGATAGTGTTCCTTATGTTTTTCTACATGCTGCTTCATTTCTTCCATTTGTTTCCTGAAATATAAATTAAATAAATAATAAATATTCATGCAGTGAAAAATGTTACAATAAAATGAAGAAATAACTTACTGTAAATGGATGGGCATATCTTTATACACATCTTGAAACATTTCCGTCCATCTAGGTTTCGATTTTTTCTCTGCTTCAGCAAATGCAACCATGACATCTTTCTTGGCCTCCTTTATATACTCTTTATCTTTGTCTTCATCCCAGTATCCCTTATTAATCATGTATTTCCTTAGTTTATTTATTGGATCATCCTTTTCTGACCAATAATTAACTTCATCAACTGATCTGTATGCAGAGCTGTCGTCGGAAGTTGAATGATGCCCTACCCTAATAGATTAATTTTAATAATATTATTTTGTTTTTATAAATGTAAATATTTACCCACCTATATGACAACGCTTCAATAAGAACTGGTTTGGTTTTAGCCAAAGCAAATTCTTTTGCTTTTTTGGTCACATTGTAAACAGCAAAGACATCATTTCCATCAACTCGTATTGTGTTTATCCCGTACCCTGGTCCCCTTCCCGCTATGCCATCACCTCTATATTGATCCTTAGTCGGAGTTGATATTGCATACCCATTGTTTCTACAAAACAATATGACGGGAGCATCTAATGTAGCTGCAAAATTGAATGCTGCATGAGCATCTCCTTCGGAAGCTGCCCCTTCACCGAAATAGCAGATGACAACCCTGTTCTTTCCTTTTAAAGCATAAGCAGAACCAACAGCTTGAGGCATTTGAGTACTTAAGGGACTCGAAATGGTGACAAAATTCAAAGCTTTGCTCCCATAGTGTACAGGCATTTGTCTACCTTTTCCTACAATAAACATATATTTTTTAAGATGAAACGTCATGATTGTTTGTAGATATTTTTAAATTAGCCTAATTCTGTTGTATTGAATGTTAAATAAAGTATAACACACCTTCATCGCTCACATTACCATAACATTGATTCATAAAATCTGCAAGTGAAAAACCTCTCCAAACGAGAACTCCTGCTTCTCTGTATTGCCCATACACAATATCTTCTAACTCTAAAGCAGCAGCACTGCCTATATGTGAAGCTTCCTCCCCAAAATTCGTCATGTAAAAGGAAATGCGGCCTTGCCTTTGAGATTCGTATAAAATCTTATCCATAACATTGAGCGAAACCATATTTTTGTACATCTTTTCAACAAAGTCTTGCTTTAAGTTGGGGTCTTCAGATTCGTTAATAATTTTACCGTTTCTGTTCATCACTCTGTATACTGGAATTGGACCTACAGTTCGTGGCCCCGTAAATTCTAGCGTTTCTGTCCATTTAGTTCTGGCACCAGGGAAGTCAGGTTCTGTAGAAAATGTCTATATCCAAAGCAAGAAAAATCATTAAAAAAAATAATAATTAGTTTATTTTCTAGTGATCATTTTATTTTAATATAATTTATCTACGTCCAAGGTAATTAAGTTTAAATTTTTTTTATATGTATATGGTAATGTTGGTACGTACTGGCAGTTGAAATAAAATAAATATTTACACAAAATTAAACAATTATTTACGTAGTTATAAAATTTGTAACATATACCAAGTTGATTTATTTTATTTTGAATGGTCAATATGCTATTTGTATATTATTTAAAGGTTAACATAACCTCAATAATGTTCATATTTTATGATTTAAGAAAAATTTTATACAAAATCACAATTGAAACATATAATTCTTACCCTAAAATGCCTCTTTACCCTTAAATATTGCCTACACCCCGAGAAAAACGATTTACTTAGAGCCATCTTGTAGAAATTGTGCATACAAATTATTCAAATAAGTGGCCTTCAACACATTAATGTGCCTTATCAATTTATTACATGCTTCTATAGTTAAATTTTACATAACAATGTTTTATAGAGCTGATAAACTGTAACGACTTGTGAGAAATGAATGTGATATGAATAGGAATTCCTTCAGGAAAGATGAGTAGGATAAATAAATATATGTGTAAAATTACTCAATAGAAAATATAAATTTATTTATGTCATTCGTCTTCATTGTATTATTTTACCATAATATCACAACTAAAAGGAAACTCTTAAAAACTTACAAAAGGATTAAAAAATTAATAATTCTACCTATAAGAATTAAATCAGATAACCGTCAGTACATAGGAAATGAAAAACAATATCACCAATTGTCATATTTATATGCTTTTTGTCTTGAATTATTGCTACGTTTTCAATCCAAATATATCACAGGCAGATTCAGATAACTTAATTACATATATTCAATGGGTTTGTTAATATTGTGTTTATTGTTGGAACCAGTTTTGATGTTAAGCTGCAACTACAATCACAATGTTAACAAGGTTTTCTATATTATTGCAACCCGTTGAATAGTAAGTCTTTGTTGAACTTAAAAATAATATTTCTAATCTTATTTATTTGGCAGTGAGAAGGCGAAGTTATGACCACCTACGTTAATAGTTGTTCCAACTTCTACATTATCCGGTAATTGGGAAACCATAGCCTGTAAATGAGCAATTTTTAATTAAAGCATCTTTCTAAAGAAGTACTTATATATTGATTAAATAATATATTTTTAATAATTTACCCTTGGTTTTGAATCTGTAGTCTTCATGAATCCTATGCTCATTGTAGCTGTGGTGTGTCCCCATAAAATTTCACCAATATCTTTGGTTGACTTGTGAATAACAAGGGCACCACCCATCTTTTGCTTAACACTTAGTAAATGTCGAGAATCTAAAAAACATTTTATTTTATCATGTTGATGTTAAGTTTCCGATAAAATAACTCTTACTTAAAAATTTTTCTCTTATTGTCTGCGATAATGTCATGCTTGGAAAGTTCTCAGTATTTTTCAAATCCAATGCAATTTCCTTGGCTAGTTGTGTTTGAATTAAATGTTCTCCACAGCCTGTTGTACTCACAGCAACAGAGTCTTCCGAGCTGCTATTAAAACTATCAGCCCAAACCCCACATGCGTATAAAGCTGCTTGTCCTACTCGTCCTGGTTGTTTTAATATTATTCCTCCTACAACAATTATTACAAATTTAATTTTGCTTAATTTAACTGTAAATAATATCTTTACCCGAGCTGCATGCTGATGCAACATTTCCATTTTTGTCGATGCAGACAGCACCAACTGTGTCCATTCGTTTACTCAACTTTGGTTGATCAATTTTTTCAATTAATTTAGAATACTTTTTAAATTGCTTTAACGTTTTCTGTGTCAAAAAGTATTTTTTATTGGATATCTTCAGTCCTGCTCTTTTAGCGTGAATAAGAGCGCCTCTACCAACTAGAAGGCTAGGTGGTACTAATCCAAGTGGGTGAATGTTGCATTGTTTTATGCAGATATCATGCGCCAAGGCAATAGGGTTTTTTACCTTTGAAACCGCTCCACAACCGCCTGACAGGAGCGTTTGTCCGTCCATTATAGATGCATCCATTTCTACAGTTCCAAGATTTGTCAAGTTAGACCCTACACCAGCATTGGTGAGTGGGTTGTCTTCTAAAACTAAATGATCATATTAAAAAAAAAGAAAGGAACAGAACTGTGAGTTTTTACCTATAACAGCAGCTTTAACAGCGTCAAGTGCTGAACCTCCATTGTTTAAAACTTCAATACCTTTCCGGCTGGCTTTTTTGCACAACTTGTTGTAGCTCTCGAAATTTTTTAATTTATGTTCTCCGGCTCCTGAAGAAAAACAGAAATTCCTTTATTTATTTGAATCAATAAGATAATGTAATCAATAAGACAATTTAATCAATAAGATATTTCAATCAAATGGCATTTTAATAAAAAAATAATTTATTTTAATAAAATAGTTATTTTTAATGAACATATAAGATCAATAGAAATAAATATTCAAATAGCATGAACACATCTATTGATTTTCTAATATTCAATTTCGTTAATTTATATTTGTCTACTTTCCTATAAACTTTTTGTTTCCTTAAGTATTTTATTTTTACAATAAGAATAACTTACCACAATGAACTGCAATAACGCCCGTCATATTTTTCTTTTTACTTAAATTGAAATATTATTAATTATTTTTAAATAAATTACTATTCTACGACATTGATGTCTTAAATGCCAAGTCTTATTTGTAGGTTATAAAATTTAACCTCAAATGCATTTAGGTTATGAAAACAGTTTTCAAGATTAACAACCAAAACAAACCCTTTAAAAACAGTTCCAAGAATTAAGAAGATTTAATTATGTTGTAACAAAAGTGTTTATAATTATTTCATGCTATAAAATTTAAGTATTAGCACACATGTGATATTAGGTTGTACTGTGATATTAGTATTGCTCAGGAGCCGTATTATTTAAAATGGAACAAATCGTTATAGATGGCAACATACGCAGTTGGTGGGATACTTTAACAGATGAAGAATTCCAAGCAACATTTAGGGTTAGTCGGCAAACGCTAATTGAACTGCAGGCAGAAATAGATAAATCGGAGAACATAGACAACCCTTCTTTGGACACTAAGTTGTTAGCATGTTTATGGATCTTTGGAAACACTTCAAGTTTGTTCGAAGTAAATCAATTATTTAATTTAGATAATGTTATTTCTTGTTTAGAAGATTATTCGAAGAAGATCTTAAAGATTGGGGCCTCATACTTAATTTGGCCCGTTGAACAGGAATGTCAGTATATTGAGAAAGAGTTTGCTTCTAGCTTTGGCTTTCCAGGGGTTATAGGAGTAATCGGCAGTTTGTACATTGGCATTAAACCAGATAAGCTGAAATCAACAAGTGACTACTTCAACCAGGATACGAAGAAGCACAAAATTGTTTTACAGATAGTATGTGATAACAATTTGTTGATCCGAGACATGGCCGTGGGGTTTCCCGGGGGACAAACCGTACAGCATATTTTAAAATCGACTCCGCTTTATAGGAAACTTATAGATCAGGAAGGGTATTTAATGAAGAATGATAAACATTTATTGGGTGGCTATAAACATCCGGAGCTGAAGACTTTGCTCACGCCATATGACCTAACAGAAGGAAAAGAAGATGAAGAGAGGTTGAAATTTAATGCGTTACATGATTCAGTGATGATCACGGTAGAACGGACTTTTCGGTGTATGGAGGTGCGGTTTCCGAGGATAACTGCGTTGGAATCATTTGGTCCACATCTTGCTTCTTTGATGGTTGGCGCTGTGTGTGTTTTACATAACTTTACTCTTGTTAAAAATGATAGTTTTGTTAGTTAGCAAAATTTGGTATTAAGTTTTATAAATTATATACTTATGTAATAAAAAAAATATGAAAAAATTTAGGAAAATTATTTTATTATTATCACATTGAAGGCTTACTTTTGTTTCCTATTTATATGCACATGTGATGTTTATCTTGACAAAGTTAGCTTTCAAAAATGTTTAAATTTAATATTAAATGAGGATAGAGATAGAGCACAAAGTTTTTCAAACGGAATTATTTTTTGATTGAAATATTCTTTAATATAAAAAAAAGATTTTTTGTTTAATTTTTCAGATCTATTATAATAAATAAATATAGATACAATAATACCCCGATTATCGCGGTTTCGAATACCGCGGTTCTCGATTTATCGTGTTTAAAAATTTCATACCAAATTCGAATTATTGCGGTTCAAATTCGGTTTATCGCGGTCAAAACATTTAACAACATATGCAACCCGCACTATATTTAGTTCGAGTCTGCACACTTCAGGTAGCGCTCTTACAAATGGTTCGTTTCTTATAAGTACTGCGCGTGCTTTCTCGCCATTGTGCTCGCCATTAACTGTCCGCCATTTTAAGTACTTAGATACGAAATTACATATACTTCTAGTATTTATCTCTTCTAACTACAATGAATGCCGCAACAAACATGTTTGCAACAGTACAAAAGAAACTTAATTTGAACAGCTTAGAAGATAAATTGCATATGATCAATAAGTTTGGAGTAGTTGTAATAAAAGCAACAACTGCAAGAGACTATAATCGCGTTGGCGTCCCTGAGAGTTGTGTCTCCACGTCGTTGGTTTCCACCCACTGGAGGTCTGTATATTGTCGCTGCTTCATGTAAAATTACCACTTTCCCAAAAATCCTTGGCAACAATAACCTAAATTACATATATTCTTCATCCCGATTATCGCGGATTCGATTACCGCGGTATATTTTGTGGCAATATTAACCGCGATAATCGGGGTATTACTGTAGATACATACACAGTATATAGCACTGGTAACGAGTTTTATGGTCTTACAAATATTTTTGTAAATAGCAGATTAATTCAACATAAAATTGTATCAATAGTATTGTGAGCAACAAACTACTTTGAAAACAATAGAGAGACCTAAAGAAGGGAAGCCAGTCGCCTTGTGTAAAAAAAAATTTTTGCCAGGAAAATACTAAACACACGCTAGAAGTTTAATTAAGTGGCAGCTAGCTCAGCTGATTTTTACAAATGTAAACAGTACCCCCCTTACGTACGTATCTCACCCGCAAAGGACCCTGCCTTGAAGCGGAACTCTTCTAATGCATCGCTTTAAATGTAAA
>JAWQRP010003709.1:0-12917 GCA_033557875.1 Quadriops clusia
CCATATTTCGTTAGCGACAACCCCCTGGATTCTGGATATTTCCACAAGTTTGCCTTTTTACGTATCGAATTTAAAAACATTGCTTTTACGTTTACGAGCCGCTGCGTTAACATTTATCAATAAAATTTCACGTTGACATAAGTGAAAATGCGCGAAATGTACATTATATAAAAGTAAATGTGTTAAAGAGTAAAAATAATCGAAATTTTGAAATTTATTTTAATTTTAGTTCCACTTCTAACGCAAAAATTATGGCAATCGAGGCGTTTTGAAATTTTGCCCAAACAATCTAAATTATTTTACGCATTCTTTTTGTTTTTACAGTAATAAAATTTTATAGGATCTGGCGTTGCTTAACGACCGAATAAAAGGAGGAAGGAACTATTACGTATTTTTTACAGTTTTCTTTAATTACTGAATGGCGCGTCATAACATCGCCTTAGCAAACTGAAAAAATATTTTCTGAAGACGCAAACTTAATTATAAAGTTTAGTGTAAATACAATCAAAAATGTATTCTAATAATCAGATTACAAGTGACGTTCATTTATAAGATAATAATATATATTAATATATTCTATTCTGTATTGCAAGGGTGCCTAAAATTATTCCCCCTAATGTCATTGTTTTTGTACTGCCTAACAAGGATGCAAGTGTTTAACATCAAATTATGGCAAAGAATGTTTGAATTGAAATCTAATCTGCGCCTCGTCTTCACGCGGCAACAGTTCCTAATTTAATTTCTCAAGTTCATTATTCAATTACGTTAATTTTCATGAATAATCTCTGCTGTTAATTTGTTCATTAGTTTGCTAACTCAATTAGCCAAGTGAAAAATCTGGAACTAATGAAATGCAAATTTCAAGCATCTGACTAGAATATTGAGGAGTGCTGCTGTTGTATTCATTTCAAATTTCATTGCGATTTTAATGATGGCAAAGAATCTGTAAAAGGGTTTCTACGAAACAAAGGCAATTTTTACATTCATCTTCCGAGGTTTTATATTGAAATGCGCGGGGAAAATAAACACCCCTTTATTACTGCGAGTAATTCATTAGCGAAATGAATTTTATTTTATAAACTGTGAAGCAAGCATTTCCGCCTTCCCTTGTACACAATATCTTTTAATGACGTATTTCTTCGTTTCATCTAAAGTTTGAAATTGATGCAATTGGATAAGCAAATTCCTTTCTTTGTCGAGTCCCCGACAAATCAAGAGGGCATGTCTTTCCTACTTATAATTAATGACGAATTTCCCTGCTTCCACCCTCACCTAAAAACAATAGACCAAAAACAATTTTGGGGTCAGAACCCATCGTACGAACTCGATGACTTCCCACCGAGGTACTTGATCCATTAGACAAAGTCCATTCTCATCACGCGCTTGTTTTTGCACGTTATCCCCATTATCCTTTTTAATTTGCCTGAATATTTTACTCGCTACGAGGGTCCCGTCCTTCTCCATCTCACCTAGAGGGATGCGCGACGGCGTGGATGAAATTCGACCTTAAATACACACTAATGCGGTAGCTATTCAAAAAATTTGAAATAGCTGCATGTCGCCGTCCTCTTTTCTCTTTATGGAGGTCCGCATAATAATTAAGGAGACTCATTGGACTTGTTCTCCCTGGATGGTGTTTACGGCGTTGTTTTCTAGGGCTTTTGAGTTTTAATTAAGGGCGGGCAAATGATTGTGAGAAGGGTTAGAAGTCTTGATTGCAAAATCAATTGTGAACGCCGTAGCCTAACATGTATACTACATTAATAATATTGACATTTATATTAGCATAATAGAGAGTTTCTAAAGCATTATAAGTAAATGCTTGATGTATCAACGCATTTTCCCCGTTACAAAATAAATTCATCCAGTGAAATGCAATGTAATAATATAGGTAAATGTTTGTTACCAGTGCAGCAAACTTCCATGATTTGCTTTATTTCGCGCAGTTAATGAAACAAAAAGCATTAATAACATCAAGTGAATAAAGGCGGCATTAAAATTTTTAATTAAGCAACAAGCAACTACAGTCAGATAAATGTGTTCGTAAAAAAAATTGCGAAAAATTAATTCACCACCTACTTCTGACAAGGTTAAAAGTGAAGAATTTAATCTACTAATTGGGCTAGAATGAAAAACAACATAAACTGCAGCATTTGTTTGAAAAGAACTTCAAACAAACGGATTTTGTTGTTCACTTTATAGAACAGCGGCATTCATGCTCGCGTTATGGCCGTTCTTTATTCACCAAAGCTTAATCTGGAAAAAGCTTCAAGTTGAATTTCCGCACAACAACGTAACCAGCACGTCATCACTGAATACGTACGTATGTTATGGAAATTCATCTATTTTAAATGTATTTATTTTTCACTACGAATTTATTCACAAATCCATTCAAAGGAACTGCGAGATCTTTTGTCCCAACATTTCATTTCATTCGTTAACAAATTATTCCTAATATGTTTTGAGAGAGGACTGAAGAATTAATCAGATTGAATTTAATTATAACAAATCAGCATTTAAGATAAAATATGGCAACAAGTAGCGAAAATGGCGATTTAAAAAATTTACATTTCAATAAATCGATTGTAAACACAGCTCAGAGCTGAAACTCTCATTACTGATGCAAGATGAATTTAAAATAACTGTTCGCTACGATTTGTTTTTCAAAGAAAATAAGTATTTGCGCGTGCAATTTGAATGAAAAGTTGGGAGCGATAGACAAATAAACTCGCTCAAGTGCAATTTTCAAGCAAAAATAAAGTTTTAAAAAGGAAACAAACATTTCTGCGATACCTATTTCCATTTCAATTATTTTGTGCATTGTGGATTGGAAATATCTTTGTAATTTTCTTTCGTATAAATTGTGGACAAGTAATCTGCTAAACAACTGGTTTTTCTTATCGGCCAAATAAATACATATTGAAAAACTAGGTATAATTAAACTATTTAGCTTCAGTAGTAGTACTATATTAGTTAAATATTAACTAGTAAATATGTAGTTCAACATTTTGTTAGTTTGATAAAGTTGTTTGATGAACACCACGCCAAATCACGTAATCAAAAAATAATACATGATAATATTTAGCGCCATACAGCATTTTCCCGAAATTGCGAAACCATAGTTCTAATAGTTAACACAAAATGCAAACGAAATAACTGGGCTATCTACGTGGGCAAATAATTTCTGCTGAAACAGCATTTTTCCGAATTAAATAATCCGTTTGAATTAATAGAGTTTGTTTGAACAAGTGCTAATTGGCTAGGGAACAGGAAGTTTTACAAATATTCGATGTTGGAATATGGTTCCGATATTTTGGCGTGCGAAATGTACGAATTAAACAGTCGGTTGATTAGAGTTTTCGGGCTGTAGTTTTACCATGTGGAAGCCAAGGCTTTAAATGGGATTATGTCGTAAATGTTCACAGCTGAGCTAGGTTATTTTCTTCCTCCAACAGTTGTAGCGGGGTCTTTTGGGAAATATTTCGATGCTGATAGTTTCATAGAAGCAGTCTTGATTATTTTATATCAATAACCGGGCCCTTAATCTGAAGATGCCCTAGATAATATGGATTATTTTATTATTTATGTTTCATATTTTTATTGCCACATATAACTGTAATGATCACTATCTATACCACGTCGGCGTCGTACAATAGTCGATGCGGTTAAGATTTTATTGTATCTTCTGCTACGAATGAAATCTGATGGGATTCTTTAGCAGAACAGTAAAAGGACTTAAATCGGGTTAAACATCAATGTGCAATAATGTCATGGTAAATTGATAACATTAGTTTAAATTGGACCTTAATTTCCAAGATTGAATAACATTTAGAAACATGTTTATGATTCCCAGAGAATTAGACAAAATGTAATCCTACTATAAAGGCAGTTTACAAGACAATGGAATTTAGCTAAATATTATAAGTACATTTCAATTCTAAGAGACAACATTATACAAAATATTACTTGCCAACAGAAAAATAATTTATAAATAGATATGCGTGAATCAGACCCCAACATACATATTTCAAAACGAGGTTAGTGATGATGATTATTTGTTCTGTGCTTCTATTGTTCGGTTGAAAATGAAAGGAAAAGGAGAAAATGAAGGGAACTTAATATTGCGGCAAAATTCTATTACTTCAGGATTTTACAACGTACTGTCGGAATTTAAAGTGATTTTTAGAAAGAAAACAATGGAATTAATCGACGAGGTAAATACTGAACATTGTGGAAAAATTGCAAAGAACATCGGAGGGATTGATGTAAAAAATAGAACTCCTCTCAGAATGAACTAAGTATAGTTGACGGGAAGGTTTGTAAATAATTTTAAACTTGGTAGTATGTCATAAATAAAATTTCTGTACTTTTCTTGACAGTTTGTGACGTTAAAAAAAATTAAATATATATGATGTTAAGATTAATTTAGTAATTCTAGCTGCCGTCGGCAAGCTCGTCGTGAGGTCGGGGTTTTTAATAATAAAATAAAGGGGCGCCACACACTTTAAATTTAGCTATCTGAATTACCAAAGATGTAATAGGAAAGTGTGAACCTAAATAATATTTAAATAACAAGTGCAGTAATTATTCAAATTAATATATTCAGATAAGAAATGAGACTATAAGCATGCGTTACAAATTTCGTCCTTAACATGAGGCAAATTACAATTAATAAATCATTATATCATAGTACAAATTAATGTACATAGAATAAATCATATCATATATAGATATTGCTATCCAATAGCCGTAATTAATCGATATTTAATAAGATGAATTTAGTTAATTTGACTTAAACGGCACCAAGAGACTTCATAACCAAAACTACTATTTACTTTTAAAATAAAATTCTCTTACATGTTTAAATTATCCAAATTTTACTTAATCGCTGATTTATCTACTCACGTTTTTAATACCTCATCAACGTCGATCTTATGATCTGGAAGAATTGTGGCCATCCGTTCTCCAGGGACACCGAGGAAAAGGAATCCTGACCGAGTATCCAGGTTATAATGCAGGTGTCCAGGAAGATTGGACCCTCAATGTAGAATGACCAAAATCAACCCTCGAAAAGCGATCGTAAAAATGGAATGAGAAGAGACAACTGTATTGGTGCCCTCACCAATTTGTATTTATTGAATCATTTAAATATTGACTCCTTAAATTATTCAATCCTTTAATTATTCCCTAATTGGTTCGTAGGGAGAAGCTTAAGATGGAAGAAAATCGGCAGCCACGATACACATCCAAAAATCCGCCGAAGCGATCCAGCTCTCGTTAAAGGAAACCCCTTTTTCTACGGACGACAAACTGATGATTAACTCCTATCTACGATTTATCCCAAACTCAACGTTGGTTTTACGAAATCTAAACCCAGATTCGTAAGTCGAAGATAAACGGAGAAGATATCGTGGGCTACTACCTCAATTTTGACTATCCTCAAACGTAAACTCGATACCAAATGTTACTATCTCTCCCCACCACTGGTTGTACTACACTGATCAAATTCCGCATAATAGAAAAATTAACGCTACAAGTTTAAAATTAGAACAAAATCGATTTCGTCAACTGCATCGATATCCTCAGGTTTTTGTGGTATAAAATTTCAAGAGATATGCATTTCTCATATGGCAGTCTTCATAGTATTAATTACCGGTAAAAGTAAATATTCTAAAATAAGAGTCAAAATTTCCAACTAATACGGTAATAATATAGGTAATTTTTTTTCATTTTTTATAACTATTTTCCTAATTAAATGAAAAATTAAGTTAATAATAAACATGTCGTTTCCTTGTTAAAATATATTTATAGGCAACCGGTTTCAACCCTCCCGGGTCATCTTCAGGCGCAGCACGTCAAGAGGATGTTGTCAAATTTAAAAAACAGCATGAGGTGTCACCAACCCACCATTCTTTTCAAAAGAAAAACACAAGATGAAATGAGTGTATGCATGAGTGGCCCGGCAACAGTTGTTTTTTAAATTTGACAACATCCTCTTGACGTGCTGCGCCTGAAGATGACCCGGGAGGGTTGAAACCGGTTGCCTATAAATATATTTTAACAAGGAAACGACATCTTTATTATTAACTTACCTCACCTTGTTGGGACTTTCACGACTGAAAAATTAAGTAACTATTTTCGTCACTGTGAGCAGTGAGTATACTATACTCACTGCTGTAAGTCGATTTCTTTATCCCGAGATATAGCATCTCTGGACTTAAGCCAATTGTCACGTTGATTGTCAATGACATTTGAGAATTTAGGTCATGTACCTACAGCTATTTGTATGTATGGTTTTAAGCAATATTAATAAGGAAGGAAAGCAATGTAGAAGTAGAGGATTATATCAGCAAAGACCAGCCGTGAGGAAGGAAAATAATAAAGAAATAAAGGACGATAAACAGCAGAGACCAGTCATGAGAAAGGAAAATAATGTAGAATTTCTGAACAATAAACAGTAGAGTCCAGTTTTGAAGAAAGAAAATAATGCAAATGTAGAAGACGATAAACATAGTGAGGATGGAACATAATTTAGTTTAAAATACAAAAAAATATCCAAAACGTCAGCGCGCCGTCAGTAAGGGCTTTGAATAGTTGATAATTAGATTAATTAAATTAAGGCCCGATTTTACAAACGACAGTTATCTCTCAGTTAGTTAGCCAACCAATCAACTATCAGAAATTTTTAAAATACCGATAGCTGATTGGTTAGCTAACTAACAGAGAGACAACTGTCGTTTGTAAAATCGGGCCTAAATGTCATTTGTGATAGCGTCAAAATCAAGATATGAAATTTAAAACCCTTTCAGATCTATGACCGTACATGTACGGTGAATGACAAATAGTTTGACAGCCTATCGCCGTAAATGTATGGTTTATAACTTTTTCGGCACCTACACAGTTTCATGCATTTGAAATAGTTGTTATTTTCATTTCAGATTAGTATTTTTCCTTTTCATTGTGAATGTAAAGTGAAATCCACACGCCAAAGTAACAATAGACACATATTATTCAATAAAAGCCAAGTCCGAAGAAGTCCATTCGCGTTTATATCGGTAGATGTCAAAAAATAAAGTCGTGTTAGGGTAGACCTCCACTTGCGATTACTAGTTGTGCGATTTTATTAATCGCAGGAGTGAAGCTCATTGTTTCAAATGCAAGTTTTAGCGATTATTGAATTGTATGTACTCTTGCATTTGATACAATGAGATCTATTTTTACGACTGAAAAACCGCATGACTAGAAATGGTAAGTGAAGTCCTAGACTAACAGTTTAGTAGGACAATATGTTTCTCTTTGAGAAGTCGTAAAAGTCACTAACCTGCATGATGGTTAAAATTGTAGCTCTCAGTATAATCAAGTAGTGTTTTCGTTGTTAATCAAATTTCTGGTGATTGAAAGATGACAAAATGACAGCAAAACATAATAAATTCTTACTAGAAGACGAAATATTAGAATATATTACAAATAACGATTCAGATATTGAGAATATAAGTGATTTTGAAGAATGTGACGATGAACAAGAAATGCAAACATTAGAAGAAAACTTGCTAAACTCCGAAGCTACACCATCGTGCACACAAAATAAAAGACGGAAGAAAGCAGAAATAAATAATTGGTCTCAAGAATACTGCCCATTCTCCAAAAATTTAGCCTTTTGATAATCAAACTTCAGGTATAAATGAAAATTGTAATTTGAGTGTTGAACCTAGTGAAAGTGAATGTTTCGAACTTCTTTTTGACAGGAACTTTGTAAATTTCATTGTAAGAGAAACTAACGCAATCTATAACGTGCTTCTAAATAGTGGATAACTTCCCACAAGCCTTTCTAAACAAAAAGAAATGAATGTGGAAGAAATATATCAGTTTTTAGGAGTATTTATGTTGATGGCTCATGTTAACAAAAACCGATATCGAGATTATTGGTCCATCGATAATTTGATACAAACTCCTTTTTTTTCAAAATCAATGACGAGAGATAGCTTCTTGTTTTTACTCAGGATGTTACATTTTTGCAACAATAGTGGAGTCATCAATGCTGAAAGGAGAAACAGATTATACAAAATTCAAGGGGTTGTAGATCACTTCAAATCAAAATTTAAATCCGTTTTTACACCCTTCCAAGATTTGTGCATAGATGAATCTCTCATGATATGGAAAGGGAGGCTTGTTTTCAAGCAATACATCCCAAACAAAAAGCATAAGTTTGGAATAAAGCTTTTCATTTTGTGTGACGTAGAAACAAGATTTATTTTGGATTTTATCGTTTATACTAGTATTGAAACTGTAATAGATAAGCAGAACGATCTTGGCCTGTCGAGATCTGTTGTTGTAACATTACTAAAAACCTTATTTGAACCAAGGCCATAGTATATTTTGCGACAACTGGTACACCAGTCCGAAATTGTTTATGTTTTTACATAAAAATAAAACTGGACCTTGTGGCACAGTAAAACAAAATCGAAGAGGAATGCCACATGATTTTTCCGAGAAATTGTCTAACGGACAAGTTATTGCTCGTCAGGCCAATGAATTATTAGCTATAAAATTTCATGATAAAAGAGATGTTTTTATGTTGCCCACAATGCACAAGGATGGCATAGTTCCGATCGCAAAAAAAGATAGATTCTCCGGTCAATATATAAAAAAGCATTGTACTGTGGCCGAATATACTCAAAAAATGGGAGCTGTGGATAAGACCGACATGCAAATAAGTTTAGTCGAATGTTCTCGAAAAACTTTGAAATGGTATAAAAAGTTGTTTATTCATTTTTTTGGATATATATGCGTTCTAAATGCTCATGCATTATATCTAATGCGCACGGGGGAAAATCCGTCATTATTAGATTTCAGGGTTGAAGTAATTAGGCAATTATTAGAAAAATATAATATTCATTGTTATGTATTCATTCATTCATTGTTATCTTTGTTATTCTTTTTAATAATTTTTAATTATAAATTTCCCTTAAACCAGTTAACTTTAAGAGAGTGCAAGAGACAGTCTAAAAACTAAAACAAAACTACAAGCAATAAATAAAATATTTAAGAGAAAATTATACAGTACATACTTACCATGCACATGAGAAAATAACCTCAGAATGCAACTAGGGAAACAGCGAAACCCGGGGTCATTAAAATGGGACGGCAAAGAAACTAAGCAACAAATACAAAATGGTACAATTTACGAAAAACACAAAAAGTGCAGTAAACTCCAGTTCTATTTTGAGATTTTGCCTTTGGATAACCATTCTGTTGCATTGTTTCTTTGCCGCCTCATTTCCATGTCTCCGGGCTTCATGGTTTCTCTTGCACATAGACAATTTAACTACCTACCAAAATAAAAATGAATGTGACGTTTTCAAGAAATGGTGGATTCACCCTGTAACTTCAATCAATTTGCACCTTACGAGACAAATGCATTTATTTGGCCGAGGAATGTCCTTTCATTTTGAAACCATTTCTTGATATCTCAAGAATAAACGTTAGTTAGTCGGTACTTTTGTTTTCTATACCAATTATGCTATTTCGTGTTCATTAATTGAATAATAAGAACGTATCTAATGCTGTCGTAATACAATAATGAAATCGAAGGACATTCTGATTATTATCAATAAAAGATCCAACGATCAAAGTGAGTAAAAGGACAAAAGATTAAGGAAAGGAAAGAACAAGAAATATGGGCAAGGATCCAGGAGCAAAGGACCAGGAGCAAAGGGATAGGGAACAAGGGAATAGAGGGCAAGGGAATAGAGGGCAAGGGAATAGCGGCAAGGAAACATCAAATAAGGGAATACGAGATAAGCGAACAGAAGAGAAGGGAATAAATGAGAAGGGAACAGAAGAGAAGGGAACGAAAGAGAAGGGAACAGAAGAGAAGGTAACAGAAGAGAAGGGAATAGAAGAGAAGGGAACAGAAGAAAAGGGAACAGAAGAGAAGGGAACAGAAGACAAGGGAACAGAAGAGAAGGGAACAGAAAAGAAGGGAACAGAAGACAAGGGAACAGAAGAGAAGGTAACAGAACACAAGGGAAGAGACGACAAGTGAACGAGGGGCAAGAAAACCAGGATCAAGAGATTTGGGGCTAAGAGGGGGGAAGAGAGCCGAAGGGCTGCATCAGAAGAGAGACGGGGGAGCGGACGACGTCATAGCATAATGCGTCTTAATATCCCGCCGATTGAATTCCGTTGAATAGAGAGTAACGAGTGTCGCGTGGATCCCAGCAAGCATCTAACCCCGTGCACCACCTACTTGGGGCACACGTGCACATGAATATGGCTTCAATCAACTCTCCTCCACTTCGTTCGGTTAAAAAGTGCGAATCGTGCAGCAATACGCCGCACGGGGGCGCGCCAGGTCGAGGGGTGAGCCAGGCCCTCTTCACAATGACGACAGATTACAGGGATGATAAAATAATCTGGAGCACACCTCGTTAAATAAATATTATTCGGGGCTAATCAGCGAAAGGCCTCCTCCTATGTGTCTTTCTATTCAACATTAGATAACGCGTGCTAACTATGTATTGCAGAAGGGCCAGTACTATCTTCGATAGGGTAGTTATAAATGGGAAAATTGCAAATTGTTTTTTGTTCTAGTTGGTTTATATTAACCCCTATAGGATTTTTAGTGTTGTAAATCCACCTCAAAAAGTTTTTAACAGTACGTAATAATCTTGTTCGTAGAGCCAATTAATGGCAGTCTGTTCATTATTTTAACCATCGAGTTCAACGTGAGAACGGTATTTTAATCCTGTTTCATTTGTTACCCATGTCGTGCGAGAGTTAAAATAGTAAGTGGACTGTCGCAAATCGTCTTTATGGGCAAATTTGTAGTCCCTTAATTTAAAATTTGTGCTATATAACTGACAGTCAGAATACAACGACTTACCACAAGGAAAGCCAAAATGTTCACAATACTGCTCGACCAAGTCTTTCTGTCAAACGTAATTGCGCTGGCGGATGGTTAACTCTGTCTTTCCGAATACGTTATCTCTCTGCGCAAGCTGCATCGACGTCTCCCAGAAAGATTTGGTCGATCAGTACTATGTATATTTTTGAAGAATGGAAAAACAACCAATATATCGTCGTTGAAAATGTAATACCACGTAAGTCCAAAAAAATCGATACTTAGGTTTTGGTACCGAATTGTTCTGAAAGTAAAGGCACATCTGGCTGTGAAACCAGATAATTTGAAAAAAAAATCATAATAAACACTATCGCCGTTTGTGTGAAACTCAGTAAGGCTTTCCAAAATAAGCGTAACAACTGTTCTTTACTTCTCCTGGAAAGTTGTTTTTTTTAAGTTACGTGCTATTACAATTTCATCGACGATATATATAATAGATTCAAACGATTTTAAAATCATTAAACGTTAAACAAATAGGATTAATAATTGTTTTTGTTTCTGTTAGTGATGGCTCCGAGTGCCAATATTATTCAATTTACAAAAACCTGAATTTATTATAAAACTAAACTCGAAATCATGGACGCATAAACATCTTGCCGAGTGCACATACATAAATACATTCTACGATATACTCGTGTACATCACATAATCTTACTGTATACACAGAATACTCTTATATATCGTTTATTAATTTAATATTATTTATAGTATTGTAATTTGCAATACATATTTGAATCAGTAGTATAGATGTTCCTTTTGTACGATTCGCAAACACTGGTTCATTTTACTACGAACTTCATTCTGTATCATGTTCACCGAATTCATTGTGTTTTTGTCCTGTTTCTAACCTCTATCGTCTTTATCGTAGAATATAAACTCGATCAGCATTGGCCTGATGGCGACAACTTATTTCATCAAATCAATATCAACCATCGATACACACTCACTATAGAAATCATATTCCTTAAAATGGGAAAATTACCGACGGACGGACGGACGGACGGACGGACGGACGGACGGACGTACGTACGTACGTACGTTACAACGGTAATTATGTTTGTTGATGATGATAATGGTCATATAGTTACTCCAATGTGTTTCTTGGATAAGGACGATATCTTAAGTAAAATTTTTGGTGTAAATGTCCCAGCAACCTGTCCCACCCGAAAGAATAAAAATCCTTCCCTGCTGCGATTATTATGACATGTTTTAACATACAGAGTCAGCCTGTCAACAGGAAATCCAGTCATTACGGCTTCGCAGTAATTTATTTGTAATCTGGATTAAGTCCGTTGTTTCGTCTGGATCGGAGATCCAGCGTACGCTGCTCTTAATTGCGCGCAGGCTACCTTTCAGCAATTACAATCACAAATTCAATCATTACTCCATTAATAACGTTGGCCAGAACTGGTTTTCTAGTTCCATTATAAATCTGCCGTCCGGCGCGGAGAGATTTAGAATCGAGCCGATATTTATCGGGCTGCCATATAAGAATAGAAATTCACTTGGTCGCTTTAAAACAAAGCGTGCAATCAAGTTTTTGCCTTCAATTTTCCTCGATAGCTCGCGGATTTGCAAAAATCACGAGTTACTGTTACTTCTCTCCTTTTATGGCAGACGCGCCTGCAACACGATTTCATATACTACATACATACATGTAAATGTAATAACAAGGTGTTGATAATTATTTATAAGCTTGGTAAACGGCGATTTTTCTTTCTGCTCATTGAGCATTGAGCAATAATGGGAAACAATATGCAGTTGAGCCTCTCTTTGTGTGCGTTATTTTTATGCCGCAATTTAAAATTTCTAACGTAGCCCAGTAAACACAAATACGTTGAATCAACGTTGCATCGCAACCTGTAACTAGGTTGTCAAAAACGTTGATAATGTTCGATGATTTACGGCAAAGGTGTCGCGCGTTTCAACGGAATTTTACCGTTCAAAACAACGTTGCCAAAAAGTAATTTTTGTAACGAAAAATCAACGTTGCTAAATGAAATTTTAATACCTT
>JAWQRP010003710.1:0-12915 GCA_033557875.1 Quadriops clusia
CGCTAACACGACGAATGTCACTAATTTAGCGACAAACCAGGAGTTGGCGACGTCGCTAGCTGAGGTAAAAAGATACGTAATACGGCCGATTAAGTTATTATTTACTGCAAAACATGCAATGGTAGTTTAAATATTTTTTTATGGGTTGTTACTATTTTTTAATTACTGAATAAAAATTATTTTAACAAATTACGTACCTGAGGGCATTGGATCCATATTTTTTAATGTGATTTTAACACTTCATTTTGTCTTAAAAAAATTGCAAACTTAGATAAAAAAAACACGCACTTAGACTACCGCTCTCTCCAGTAGAAACTTTGGAACTGGCAGGCTCAGTGCCCTTTCTACTTAGGGACACGTTTTATATAGAAATAGGTTCCCCCAGGTATAAATGAGAGTATTCCTTTTTTCAAACGCCTATTGTTAGACTTTCGTAAAATCGTATTTTGGCCAGGTTTGAGGCTGAATACGATCATAGTGCAACGTAACGACCTTCAAACATGGGCAGTCAGATACCAAGAGGGCCGAGGAGCGGAAGAAACAAACGAGGCGAAGGGGGCAAACGGGAAAAGTAAACAACAAAGTCCGAGTTCACCTTTATCATTGCTTGCTTGATTGGAATTTCGGTTATGTCCCGGACCTTTAATAAAATCGAGATACCCAGCATAAAGGCCGCCCGCTTGTTCCCCGTGAATGGGAAAAAGAGGGCGCCACTCTCACGCGTGCTAGAGAAAGAGACCTGTTCGTTCGAAAGAGAAACAGAGAGGAAGAGAGAGGAAGCGATCTCACTTGTTATCTCTCTGCAGAGAGGAGTGATTTAATAATATTGCTTTCCGATTGGTAGGAACGACTCAAAGCGGCCGCTCTCTAGCTGAGCCGGATATGAAATATTTTCATGGATCCCGCCCGAGAATTTATGGCTCTCAAATCCGGCTTTTTCTAATTAACAAACTTGGAAATGAAGGTATTAATATTGATCCCCCGTAGCAATTAACGTTGTACGGCAACCCTAAATGCAACTTCAAATCTGAACTGTCAATATGAAAGGCTAACGTCAAACGTAACTTGTCAACGTCAAACGTAACTTGTCAACGTCAAACCAGATCTGTCAAAGTCAAATAACGCTAACACAGAGGTTTCCCGATAAAATCGCGTGCTTCTTGTCCATATTTAGAGCACTTACGACGATAAAATCTGCTAAACTCGCGGTTAATTCCTGCCTGATAAGGGTCGCGGTTTTATTGTACGATTTTATTGTCGGGGTGGAAGCGAAGAAAAAATATTACATAAGAATGTGGGTTAAATTTATTGCGCGACCAGCAGCCGTCCCAGGATCGCAAACGTATATAATATGGCATTATTTCCCCGGTCAGCGGGATTTTACGGCAGCGGGAAACTCGGTCGGAAGGAAAAACTTTCCCGGCAGATGGCGCCACTTTAAAACTTTCTTTCAAGATCGCTTTCTTCTTGCCGGCCTGCTTTCTTCTTCTTCGCACGTGCGACAGCCCTGTTATTATATACCTCCCTATAGTTGTGGATAACTGGTTGCCTAATACCGTGGCGGTTGTATGTTTTATTCTTTAGACGACAGTACCAACAAACAAAATGAAATTTCATTTTTCCTCGCGCGAGGTCACCGGAAGCAGCAATTTGATAAAACGTCGAATATGCAAGATAAAGCGATTTTCCTAATTCCTGTAACAAAATACACATACGTACGCGGAATAATGCATAAGTATCAAGTAATCTGTAAACAAATGAAATGCGAATCGAGAACCGCGTTCAATTATTTGCTATTGACACATATCGAGTCGTTGCATATCGGCATGGTCACGTGTGCATGCTAATTCAAACGTGTTGAGTGTTTAGAACCACAGATACGTATTCATTGACAAATGTAAACATAACCTGGGTACTAATAAACTTCACGTTAAAAAGATGTTAAAACCAACGTTCATAAAACGGAATCTCACTGAAAAGGAGGACGGCAAACAAACAAAAGCCACACTCACATCTCGTAGTCCTCCATGTCTGGCCCGTTAAGTCTCAACAGCTGAGGAAACAAGAGAAGCACGAAAAATCACAACAGCGGACTCATTTTCAAGGAGCACCTGACGTTCGAGGCGCGACTAGTGCGGTTTGGAATTCCTATACGTGCGACCGCCTGCTTGCTGCGAGACAAGGACGGGAGGTTGCGGTTTGTGACGTCGGCGACGAGGATGGAGATAAGAGCACTTGACTATCTCGCCGAGATTACTGCATATCATAAAAATAAGCCTTTCAATCACTTCACTTTGTTCGTACGTTTGGTTGCATAAGTTAAACATAATAATCGGAGATTCTGCTGATAGATAAAACCAATTGTCAAAAGAAATCCATTTGATCGTAGACGTATGTCTAAAAATAAAAAAAAACTACATGGGTGTGACAAAAACCGAAACCACCCGGTATACAGGGTGAGCCAAAGATGTTGATGCAAACTGTGGGGTTTGATGGTACGGTTCAAAGGAAACCTAAAACACCCTAAGGCGGTTTGTCCTAGGACGACTCCTAAGCGAGATAAGAAGTTCCGAAAGTGCACCCTGTATAATGATAGGTAATGTATAAGTGGTACTCACCAAACAGTGACGGCCAGGGTGTTCTGTCCTGCTCTCCTCGCGCAACATTGGTCGTTGCAGACAGGCTGAAGGACGTCTCCGGAGGAGGCAGTGCCGCTGCCGCGGGGCGGAGGGGTCGCGCACACCAGTCTGCCCCCGGACTGGCCGACGTACTCGATGCTGGGACTGGCGCAGAGACCGTGTCGGCACTGGGCCTTCCGCGGGTTCGGCGACGCGAACGCGGCACAAGAGTCCTTCGGGTCCTTAGCGACGGGGGGCGCTATGTGGAACCCCGAGCACTGCACCTCCTTGGGGAAGCTGCCGCACTGGACGGCCTTCTCCTGCTGGTAGCCACACTGACCCTGGTAGTTTTGGCACGAGATTTCCTGGAGACTTGCGTCGCTCATCTCCTTGAACGGTGGGACATCCTTGTAGCCCTGTACGTCTTTGTACCCCTGAACGTCCTTGAATCCCGGGACGTCCTTATACGCTTGGACGTCCTTATACACTTGCGCATCCTTGTATCCTTGGATGTCTTTATACCCTTGAACGTCCTTATACCCTTGGGCTTCTTTGTACCCTGACACATCGTTGTACCCTTGGACATCTTTGTACCCTTGGACATCTTTGTACCCCTGGACATCTTTGTACCCCTGGACATCTTTATACCCTTGGACGTCCTTGTAGTTCTGGTCCTTAATGTTCTGAAGGTCTTTGAAGGATTGGATGTCTTTGAAATTCTGTATGTCCTTGAAATTCTGGATATCTTTGAACGTCTGGATGTCTTTGAAGGTCTGCACATCTTTGAAACTCTGCGGCACCTCCTTGTAACTCTGCGTCCCTTCCTTCCCCTGGCTGGTCACCGAGCTGCTGGAACTCGACCCGGGACTGGACTTGGAGAGTTGGAACCCGTCCTGGTACTGACAGCACTTGATCCTGCTGGGCGTCCCGATCTGCGAGTACCTCATGCGTTGGTACTGGTTTTGAGGGTAGGGCACCGGGAGGCGGTAGTGGTATCCGAGGTCCCTGCGCATGTAGGGGTCTCCGGAGTTGGCGTTCACGTTGGGGTACTTCTGATAGCGATCGTACCCCGTCTGGTACCCCGTCGAATAGTAGCCTTCCTGCGGCGACTGCTGTTGCTGCTGCGGGACGTACCGCTCGACGGGCATGTGGGCGTTGGGCGGGACGTACCGGTCGGTGGAAGGGGCGAATCGGTCAGGTACGTTTATGTATTTGTCGGGCGGTGGCGCCGGGTGGTGCGAAGACTGGTACCTGCAAGCACATATAACTGCAAGTTACAAAACACGTCAGACAATGATACCGATGTCACCAACAGTGGGTGCGACTGCCCTGACCCACCATAACCACTGGTCGATGATTTCAGGAGACATTATCCTCCCACTACACATTACCCTAGCTGACCAGAAATAGGTACCTTGTAACCCAATTTGTTGGGGCCTTATCAAACCAATTTGTTTAGTTTTTCTAGTAAAAAAAATACAAAAGGGACGGGCTGATACGTACCTCTCTCTGTCCCCGGCGACCGCGACGTAGTAATTTCTCCGGTCCTGCCCGTACTGGTTCTGGTACCTCTCCGCGGCGATGGGGCTGGGGGTGGCCGAGTACCTCCGTTCGTACCGCTCCATCTTCTTAGGCGAGTAGGCCTCGGTGGGCGACGGCGACAGCGGCGGGGGCGGGATGAACCGGTCCGGAGGGGGCACGTCCGCGGTGGGGCTGGGGAAGGCGTTCGAGTTGTAGCAGTCGGGACTGGGGGTGTTCGTGGGGGAGAGGGGCGGCGGGGGGATGAAGCGGTCGGATGCTGGGGCGGGTGAAGGTGGTTCCATGTAAGGTACTTGCGAGAAAGGTATCCTCTCGGGTCGGTCCGGCTGCGACGCAAACCGCTCCGGACAGGGTATCGCGGGGAACCTGTCCGCGGCGAACGGGTTCCCGAACGGGTCGTGGTTCGCGTACTTGTGGCTCCCGGACGACTTCCGGTCCGCCGAGCCGGATCGCTCGCGCTTGTAAATATCCGACCCCAGACTCTTGGGGCCGGTTCTCTCGTGAGGGCTCCTTTCGTGAGGGTTCCTGTCGTGAAGAGTTCTCTCGTGGAGAGACCTGTCGTGCACTTGCCTATCGTGCAGCTGTCTCTCGTGGACCTGTCTGTCGTGTACCTGTCTGTCGTGTACCTGTCTGTCGTGCGCCTGTCGATCGTGCGCCTGCCGGTCATGTACCTGCCTGTCGTGGGTCTGTCTTTCATGAGGCGATCTTTCGTGAGACGTCCTTTCGTGAGACGTCCTTTCGTGAGACGTCCTTTCGTGAGATGGCCTTTCGTGAGACGTCCTTTCGTGAGACGTCCTTTCGGAAGACGGTCTCTCGTGAGACGTCCGTTCATGAGACGATCTCTCATGTTGCAATCTTTCGTGTGGTGGTCTCTCGTGAAAGGGTCTCTCGTGAGAATTCCTTTCGTGAATATTTCTCTCGTGAGCGTTCCGCTCGTGAGGGTTCCTCTCGTGAACGTTTCTCTCGTGAGCGTTCCTCTCGTGAGTGTTCCTCTCGTGAGCGTTCCTCTCGGTCGGAGTGTATCTCTCAACAGAACAAACGCTCTGTGTAGAAGCGTGCCTGTCCTGGGACGACCCCCCGGAGGAGTACCCGTCGACGGGGGTGTACCGCTCGGGGCGCTCCTTATCCCCTCCCGACAGAGTGTGGTACCGATCAGTCGGAGTGCTCGTCCTCGAATACCGAGGATCCAACATCCCCGCGTGGTTGTGGTACCTGTCCAGAGAGCCGATGTTCTGCACGGGGGTGAACCGGTGCTCCTGGTAGGAAGGCCGTTGCTGGCACCCCCTCTCGGCGGCATAGAGGTACCTCTCCGACTGGTGCGGGGCCCCGCAGGCCCCCGCCAACCGGTCGGAGGACACGGCGGTTTGGGGGGGTCGGTCGCCCAGGGGGTACCGTTCCGAAGCCCCCTGGTACCTCTCCCCCGAGGGGAGCCGGTCGGAACTGCTCCTCTCGGAGCCGAACCTGTCCGGAACCGGCTGGAACCTGCCGCCGTCTTGCGGACGGTCGCCGAACCGATCGGGCAGGTTCTTCTCGCTGCCGTACCGCTCGGATATAATTCGCTCCTGCTGGTACCGGTCCGAGAGGAGAGCGCCCTGAAGATGATCAGAAGCAGACGCAGAAACAGGGCAACCCTGCGGGCACGCGGCTGGCGCGGCCGAACTGGAGGCATGCTGCAAAGCGAGTTGTCTCCTTCCATAGTCGTCTTCCGTAGGCATCCTGGTGGCCCCGGGCCCGCTGTCAGGACATCTGCAAAAACCACGGCACCCTTAGTTTTACTCTCATTACCTTAATTGTATCTTGCTTTTTCATCATTACTACATATTACCACATATATGTGATATTACTATTCAGTACTTTTTGCGTTATTCGGAGGAGACCAGGACTGCGTCATGCGATGCTTCCAGGTCAATTCCCCCTATTACGACATGCAAATCTCCTCACTTTTGTCTGCCCCACGAAATGTGGAGACAAAGAATTCTGATTGTGCCCCGGTTGCCATCCGATTCCCCATAAATAATTCATACTTGCGGGTATTGATTTCAATTTTTAATTGAATCTCTGTCTGGTATTAAAGGATAGTAATTTTTTTGGACTAAACACGTTGAAAATATACACTAAACAAATATACAGAATGTTTTTTAGAGAGTGGCCAGAGGGTGGAGTCACAATTCTATAGGTTTTAACGTGGTCGTTCGTCAATGGCTGAGAGTACAAAGCCCCTCTACAGAGGGTATCATAAATCTTGCGGCACAGGTTTTCTATCCCTTACATGCATGTTTTCTATCTGTGCCGCAAGATTTATGATACCCTCTGTCGAGGAGGTTTGTATTCTCAGCCATTGACGAATTACCACATTAAAACCTGTAGCATTGTGTCTCCACCCTCTGGCCACTCTCTAAAAAACATTCTGTATACGAAACAAATATATATGAAACAAATGTTTTAGTTACGATGTATGCGAGCACCAGTAGAGATTCATATTTATCTGATGTTCAGCGCGTGGGGTTTAATGGTTTTTTTCTTTAATTTATTTAACGGACGGGACCCATTATCGCTAATTGCTCTTCCTACAGGGCGAAACCCTTAACCGCAACACGGCGGCCGTAATTGAAGCGATTAAAAGCCTGCGGTCGCTTAAAAGGAAAAATGAACGAGGAAAGGGACGACACTACAGGGTAATGCGACTTAGTGCTCAGGTGATCTAATGGTGATTTCATCAATTTCTAGTGCATCCAAACGAAACTGTCATCAATGTGACAGTCCGTCGACGAGCAGGCAGCGATTGTTTTGGTCCGCCGTGTGCACGGCCTCCTGTTTTGGTGTCGTCCCGAGCGCGTGAAACAAACGAACGCCGAACGTCGGGACGACGGCCAACCAGCTCGCCAGACTATTGATTAGTTGGCTCAGCTGGTGGGGTGCGTGCGCTGAGCGAGTATCTAGAAGGCCTTGTTTATCGCCATGTAATTCCCCAGGAACGAAACGAAACGGAACGAAACGGCCAGTTGGCGCTGCACGCTGATGCATGTCCTCGGAGGAATCCCCGAACGGATCTCCATCACTTTCTTTATGTATGTATGTATGTATGTGTACCTCGCTCTAAGGTGTAAGTATATGTGTACCTGTACGTCGTCCTCCTTGCCGCCGTCGCCGGCAGCCGCGTCTTATTATGATTTAGTAAGCTGGGCCCCGTGGGGCCCCGCGGCTGTACGGTATAGGTATAAATTATATGTGGTACAACTTATATGTGGTATAACTTATCCATATTTGTAAGTAACTTATGCATAGCTATACATATTTCAAAGTAGACTAGAGACAGAAACAAAGAAAGTTGTTATTGTAGTCTTTTTAATTTGATAGATGGATTATAGTGTATTGTTGACTGGGTATCTATGACTATAATATGTATTAATTTTAATACAGTTCGCTAGATTAACTCGTAGTTTTTCCACGTGCATAACGGAGGGCATCCGAAGTCCGTTTCCTTAGAGTCCCTGTCCCGCGAGCCAGACGTCTAGTTTGTGCATAAATAAAAACAATCTCATTAAAGTACAGAAAAACAAGAAAAAGAGACTTAAAATGAAGTTACCAAAATCGCCAAACAAAAGGCGATCGCCAAGAGCAACGCCAGCAGCCACATCTTCGATCGTTTCGCTTGTTGTTGCGAAGCGGCGAAACAAATACCGACCGGTGCACGTGGACCAAAACAAAGCGCGTGTATGTGTTAATAAAGCATTGTTCTCTAATGTTAAGTGCGACCATAAAAACGGTCGTTCGGGATTAAGGAGAAAATCGCTTCGAATTGTAGGGAAATAATCGTTTCTAAAAAGTAGAAAAAAAAAATGGGAAAAATCACCTGTGTCGGTCGCCGTGGTGTTCCGTGATGGCGGCGCCAGTTCTAAAGGGGGGCCAACCCCCCGCACCCCGCCTACCACATCACTACACCCGGGATTCCTGGAACAAATAAATAAAATTTAATATTGACAATGGTCATTTGGTACAACTAGTTGCTGAAATACCGATGAATCACATTTTGAAGGCAGAAGTGACAGTTTGTTGAAGTGACATTTTGTTAAAGTGACAGTTTGTTAAAGTGACATTTTGTTAAAGTGACAGTTTGTTAAAGTGACAGTTTTTTTGATCGAAGTGTCATTTTGTTGACAGAAGTGACAGTTACCTCTCGTTTTAGTATCGAAACTCGCCGAACTCAGACAGTATAATCCGTGGGAGGGCGCACATCGGTCCTAGCACATTCGGCGCACTAAAAACAAAACACTCTCACGCACATTCCTCCCCCTCCCGGTCGCATCTTCCGGTTGTTTCGGCCACTACGTCACCTTCTTTTTATTGCGTCACGTCCTTCGTTTGCGACACGTCACTATACGTTGCGTTAGGTCGCTGCCTCACTTCGATGTTGCACTTTTTTTTTATTTGGATTTTACAAAATTATTTTTATGACATCACGTTGGCTTAGACACTGTCGTACGTCGCCTTGGGCACTATTTGTTAACGCCGCCTCTGTCACAGCCGACTCTGTGACAAGACTGTCCGATGCAATTGCAGTTGAATATGTCTGAAACAAACGGTGAAGCGTTAAGATACATATACTAATTCAAAACATGTGATTTAACATAAATTATTTCAAAAATATTGTTTTACAAAAAGTGAGTTTTTACAAAAATTCAACAACATGTTCACAAAAGTTAATTAAACAAACAATAAATCTTCACTAAAATGAATGACAACAAAGGTAATTTTTTTACAAAAATAAAGTTTTTACAAAAATTAATAGAACAAAAATCCATTAAACAAAAATCAACCAAAAAAAAATAAATTTTCTCAAAAATTAACTATAAAGAAAGTATTTTTTTACAAAACTGAATTGCATAAAAAATGCACGGTCAACTTTTCTTTTCCAATAATATGTAATTGAAATTGAAATAAACAAAAACTTTAAAAAAATCAGCCCCACACACAAAACAAAGGCGACCGGAGCAAAAGGGCCGAAACGCTCTCCGTCCGCAATCCCCCGGAAGAATCCGGCCGGAGTCCGGGGGCAAAAACACAATATCGCATACGCCTAAAGAGCAACTTCAAAATGGCGCACGCTTGACACACATACAGCCCGCTCGGATCGCGACGTTTCGGCCCTCTTCTCGGACTGGCTCCGGCCGGAGCGGCCGGACTTCGGGCCCCCGAGAGATCTTGGGGGCGGCAGAAGGGTAGGTTTACCGTTTGGGGCGCTTCGGGTCCGGGAGAAAAACACCCCTTAGGAGCAATTGTCAACCGGAGTGAGGGTCGCGCGCGAGGCCCCGGATTCCCGGATAAGAGGCGCGATTCGCGGCACTTTCAGCCCGGAAAACGCGGCAAGGCCCCCGTCGGCTCCGGGTCCCGGATCATTGCGACATTTTCCCGGATTTGCGCGCCCGTTACACTTACTTAATGGCATAAATACTAAGCGGTGAGTTGTGCCTACGATACGACATTCAGCGCCGCCTGCGACGGTGGACGCGACGTGCGCCACGGCCTTCTCAGGGAACGGTGCGCCCTCCACCGCCCCCTGCCTCTTCCCTACGACGCTACTCCTATTCATACCTTCATCTATCTCTTATACGTTCGTCCGTTGTTTGCATCTGGGTAAAGTCGTTTTTAAAGCAAAAAGAGGACGTTCAAGACAGTTTTTTTAGTTTTAATTAGGGACAAAAAGATGAAGACAGTTTGATTCGTTTTTAGTTTAAATTGAATTCGTGTTGTTCCGATAGGTTCCCGAAGCCAGGACGAACGTCTATTATACCCGGAGTGGGTGGTGTGCGAAGCAGGCGGTGTTGCGAAGGTCCTGCGTCGCGACGCGAGCGCCCCCGACGCGGCGCCCTCTTGCGATAGCCGCAGGAAGCCTCCGTAAGAGCGGCGCGCGCCCGTCCGACGTCAATATGGAGAGGGCTTGCGCCCTGGGATTGGTACATTCGCGGATAAGCCCTTTTGTTATGATTGTCCTGGATACTCGGGGGAATCATTTTTCTTATTAAAGTTACTAACCCTTTATATTTAAAATCAAAATATCTGTAGAAAAATTTTTATAAAATCCCCACTACTATATTTCTCAAATACCATAGGGTGACTCACTCATCATTGCAGGGTCAAAACTGCTCACGAGAAAAATCTAAAATACGGGCTGGAGGATCCTTGCCGGTCACAAGCGCGCACTAAGAAACGGTTTTGGAAGGCCCCCGCGGCAAGTCAACTTTTCGAGGCCCCAAAATTTGAAATTTTCCCATATAAGCCCGTGTAAATCCTTTCGTGTTTTCTTTCTATTCTGTATCCATGATAATGGAACGTTGAAAGGAAGAAGGACTCATCAATTTCAATGGTTTAAAAAGAGAAGAACATACAGGACGGAACAAGAAGGAACTAGAAGGGAGAGAATAGGGCATTAAGTTACAAGAAGGGACGGAAAGTGACAGGATGAGACGGAACAGGACATCAAGGGACGGGACGTGACAAGACTAAAAGGGAGTAGGGTGGACGTTACAGAAAGTTACTAGACAGGACGGGACAGGAAGAGACAAGAAGGAACTAGAAGGGATGCGAAATGACAGGAAGAAATGAACTGGACGGGACGGTACTGAACGGGACAGGACGAGACAAGAAGGTACTAAAAGGGACGGGACGGGAGGGTCGGGGCGGTATAAGATGAGACAAGAAGGCACTAGATGGAAGGGAACAGGGCGGGACAGGAAGGGACTAGACAACACAGGACGGACAATAAGGGACTAGACGGCACGGAATGTGGCGGGAGAAGAAGGGGACTAGATGGGATGAGATGGGAAGATACAGAATGAGACAAGAATGGACTAGATGGGACTTAATGGAGTGGGGCAGGAAGGGACTACACGGTGCTGGACGGAACGAAATAGAAAGGACAAGAGACTAGGCGGCACGGGACGGGGCAGGATGGGACAAAAACAAACTGGAAGGGACCACCCGTGACAGGAAGAGATGGGAAAAGTCAGGAAGGGGCTAGACGCAACAGGGCGGAGCGGGTCAGGCAGGACGGATCAAGACGAGACAAGAAGGGGAAAGAGGTTACGAAATAGTTAAGCGGAAGAACATAGAATACATAATCTACTTGAAGAACGTGCACATCTATTCTTCTCTCTCTAACAATGTCTTCACTTCTCTTCTACTCTCACCATGTACGTTTCACACACGCCCTTTTAAAAAATTCTTTACTTCAAACTCCGTTCGAAGAACGGGCACGTCTGCTAGTCTAGTATTAATAAAATCGAAAACCCACTGAGATACCCAGATACCCAGCCAGTCACTCATCATCGCACAGCCGAAACCAGTCACGGGAAAAATCTGAAATTTGGACACCCAGTAGATCGGTATTGGTAGGTGCGCACTAAGAACCGGTTTTCCAATGGAGCCTTGGGAAGTCACCTTTTGGGGCTTCGAAAGACCCGAAATTTCCCCATTTAAACCAATGTAAATTAAAAATTGTTGATTTTAAACGGTATCCACGAAAATGGAATTTAAAATGAGATAGACTCATCACTTTCGTTGGCAACGGGCGACTTTTCACTCAATCGTCGACGGTAAGCGCCCTCTGTTTCCAGACGGAATTTTACTTTTGTCACTTTGACTTTTACATTAGGTTAGGACGTAAATTTGTCACTTTGACTTTTACATTAGGTTAGGACGCTATATTTTGCAGAACACTGCCTAGACGGAAATTTAATTTGTCATTTTGACGGTTATATTTTTTGCGTATAAAATTTGAGAAATGGTAACTATGGGTATTGTAAAAACTAACATTTATGTATTCTAGAGTCAGCAAGTTGAAAAGTGAAAACGAGATGAATTTGGGATAGTTGTGGATCATATAGGAAAACGCAAAATATTGTGAAACTCATCCTTGAATAACGATATATAGCACAATCAAGGTTTTATCCGTTTGCGGACATGTCAGAGGGAGGGTCGCAGCTATTTTGACTAGCACGAGGGCCCCAGATAGGTCCGATAGGCCCCAAAGAGAATCTTTGACAAATTTAACGTTTACATGGCAACCGTCCTCTTGCGTTCTGATAGCTTTCAGTGCATTAAAACGTCAGATTGACAGATAGTCAAACAACTGACAATTATGTCTTCTCCTTATTTTTTAATTGTTTCATCGCTACTAAGCAGTACAGGAACCAGAATCGTGTGCACAAAAACCTGTACCCGTTCTATAGGGAGACTGGAGTTTGTGCAAGCGACTTTAGTTTTTACCAGTCTGTGTGGTGCCTACATTAGCCGCATCCGTCCTGTATTAGCCACATGAAATTTCCTATTGTGTGATTGATTGATATTTTATGTTCCTTTTTTTATTTATGTAGTTTTGACATATATAGCATAAAAATATACTTCACTTAAAGAATAAACATTTTTATTTATATTCATATAAAGGTTACACATTTTAGCATTTTCAATATTTTGGTTATAGATTTTAGTAATATTATTACTATCTTTTTTTAATTTATTGAAAAGTTTTCATATTTGATATTCAAAGATCCTAAAATCATTTTTGATACCAATTACTTTCTTCTTTTAAAATTTAAACATTTTCAAAATTTTCTTTTTCAATGTTTTGTGAGGGCTGTGCAAACCTCTGTTATTTCTTTATAGCACGAATTTTTTTATTGAGAAATTCTATTCAAAACATATGGTATCGCCTCACGAATTCGTGCAATTTAATCAGTAATTTTGTATGCAAGGTTGGATT
>JAWQRP010003711.1:0-12913 GCA_033557875.1 Quadriops clusia
GGAAAGATAGAGAAGGGGTAAACATGATGTATGCTTTAATAGAACACTTGCATAAACAGAGGTTAACATTAATTTAAATTTAGCGGGCTTCAACGGTTGGCACTAACAGCCACCTGTTGCTTGTCATGTGGTAATCCTAAAGTCACTATACTTCTGCACATGGTGACGAACAGGTTGTTCATAAGTGAAAAATCTAGAAATTAGCACGAAATTAGTGTAAGTAGCTTGTTGTACTGCTTTATTAGATTAAGCTAATGTCCCTTTTTGTATTGTAGTCCTCTGAGGAAGGCTTAGATATAAGCCGAAATATAAGGAATTATTAAAGAGTGCACGCACTTTATTTAGCCTATACCCGTTATCCTACAAACAATTTACGCAGTATATGCAAGGCTGTTATTATAATATTATATATATATATATATATATATATATATATATACTGTTAATGAATTATTTTTCTTTCAAGGAATAAAATTTCTATATTTAAATAATCAAAATTTTATGTACATACTAACTTAACGTTTGTTTTTCAACTTGTGGTCAGTTGACGTTTTCCCATAGTACATTTTGTAGGAGATGCTCAATATTGTAGCCGTTTTTGGGATATTTTCTTTAATTGTTTCCCAAAGGTTTTCTTTAAATAAATGGGATGGTTTTTAAGTTATTTCAAGGTTTCTTTGCATTATATTGTAATTCTTGTTTTTTTTTTCGAATTAGCTTTTAAATTAAACCATAATATTTGAAACATCACATAGTAAATTTTGCAACGAAATTTAATACAAACAAATAATACAACTCAGTGATACTTTCGAAATTAACTTGTAACACAATAAAGTTCCGTTCAAAGAATTGGCGCAGAGGTAAACAGGGAGCGACATTTTTATACAACGCTATATTTATGAATATTCGATATAAGAGAAAGTTTTGAAGCTAAAATTTAATATAGGAATAATATAGATATCATGTTTTTATGTCCCCTCCTACTCGCGCGCTCTCTCTCTCTCTATCTGTCACAAAAGTTCAAAAACTTTTAAACTTTCACCCTTTCCCTATGGCCGTGACATTATTTATGAACTACCCAGTAGGACGCATATTTAAATTTCTTATACTTATAACTCAATTCGGCCGCGATCGTGCTTAAGGATAAATGGAACACCATTAAACATATTTATTATTACAATACTGCAAAAAAAAATATCTGCTTAATGTAGAAGTTATGTACATAAATACTTTTCGTAGATACAGTACACAATCCTTTAACTGTCTTATTTAAAGCCCTAGAATCTTGGCAGGTCTTCACTCACTTAACATAAAAATAATTAAAACCTTCCAGGCATTGATTCGGATTACTGGCGTTTCTGGAGTTCAAATAAGCAGAGTTCTGCCATAACAGACAAAAGTAACACATAAATGTTAACACCGAATGTGGAGTCAGCTTGCTAGGTATACGTTACTGCTAAAATTCTTATAAGCAATTCTACCTGTGGTTTATCCTCAATTCATTTGACCTACATCTCAAAACCTTTCCTTAATAAAAACTTAATGAAGCCGTGCACACACGGGCACACATACAACAAACTCAGAATAGGTGTCAGAATGGCACATCCAACGACTGTCGTCCTAGTTCACAAGACTCGCGGAAAACAAGATCTAAAATATTTAAATCCGATCTACGGTTCGAATACATCATCAGATTCGGGGAAAGAGCGCCGCGACGGCCGACTGGAGTATTCATCGTGAAATTTGTATGATTCGGTTCCTCCATGGCTTTCCCGGAAACAGGTAGACCAGGTGATTGAATGTAAACTCCGAGTTTCGGTTTCACCAACATTTCTCCTATAGAAGTGGGGCGAGCGAAATGAAAGAATAAAATTTAAAGGGAAACACTTTGGTTTGATCAATTTTTTAGTAATACTTATTTTTTTTTAATGACCTTAGTAAATTTTAACGAATAATAAGAACAATCTAATCGAAAATATAAATAAAATTTACAATAAATTAATAAATATAAATATGACAACAAAACAAATATTTACCTATATTCATAAAACTGTTTTTGGTATAATGACTAAGCGCACAAATACTTACTTAAATAAAACAAGATTGCATTTCCACTACACCAGAATGCAGGGTCGACATCCTTGACATACGCGCAGCGCAATTGTAAATATCATAAGTTAGTCTGAACTTAGCTTGCAAGTTGCAATGTGACTATCTTTTAATATAACAACAAAATAATGAATCTGTTGCAAAGTATAATCACCTGTATTATTTTAATAAATAGTTATAAGACATTAATAGTTCTTTTAAAAAGAATAACAACTTTGTTTCCCATACCGTTAGAAGTTTTGGTCGTACTATTTTGCAAGATGTGAAAAGTGGAAAAAGTTTTTAATCCATTATTTTTAGTGTATATAATGTTATAGTGTAATATATGTTTTTAATGATAAATTAAATAAGATGCTGCTGCTTGTTAGATTTTATTTTCACACTACCGGTTTTGAATCAAGTCTCGATTCTTCTTCGGGTGCTGGAACAATTAACAATTGATCTATAAACATTAGTTCAATCATATAGGCGCCTAACCTAGAATACGCCACTATCACTATTATAAATACTATTTATAATATATGTGTAGAATCCAGTCCCAAGTTGGTGAATTTAGGTTGGAAAATCAAGACACTTCTTGAGTTTTGTAGATTAGGTTTTATTGGCGACGTTTCGTCCCACTAGGTGGGCATCCTCAGACCACTAGGTACGCAAAACATTTTAATTAATCAAATTGGAATCACAGAGTGTACAACTAAGATTAACATTCACTAAGACTATCAACACTACAAAATTAACTGTGTACGCCCAAACTATATGGGTCAGTCAACACACAGGTCAAATAATTAAATAAGTTACTCACACAAGCCAACTTCGGTAGATAAATGCTGAAGAAACAACGGCAGCAACAAGTGGGTTTCTCGTTGCCATTAAATGAAGTGCGCGGAAAAGTTGCGCGTCTTAAAACATCAAATGAGTGTAGGTGAGTACCGAAGTTCATCCTTGCGAGTTCCACATTACAATCCGCCAATACATGTTAAAATCCAATTCTAAATCTAATTATAACTAAATTCGATACTCTTATTCGTGTATTTTTAATACTCTATATAGCGGTTTAAACAACAAATCTGAGTTGTCGTTGAGACATTCTATATTGGTATTTCTTTTTAATTTGTCTATTTCTAGAATCTCCAGAACAGACAGTTTTAGTCCCTTATTACATTCGTGGATCAGATTCGCGATACTTTCGTCTGCCTTAGGGTTAAATAAAAACAGGTGTCGGCCGAATGAGAAGTTAATATTGTCTTTTAAGTGTTCTTTTATTCGTGTTCTAATTTTTTTGCCCGTTTCACCTATATATCTAGCTCCGCAGTCATCACAGTCAATCCTATATACCCCGCTTTTGTCCCCCCAATCTACCTCATCTTTATTATTAATTAACTGTCTCCCTATGTTATTTCCTCTACCCCATCCCAGTTCTATCCCGTATCTTTTGATATATTTTTTAGTTTAAAGTTATCGTATTCTCCATATTTTATCGTTCTGTATGTTTTTTGCACCTTCTTTTTCTCTCTGTGATTGTGTTTGTTCAAATTCAGTTGTTTAACCTTTCTATGTATCATTCTGTCTATTAAATGTACTGGGATTCCGTTGTTGGATGCGATTTGCTTTGTAAAATTTATCTCTTTATTCTTATTCTCTTCGCTTTGGGGTAAGGTGTAAAGTCTATGTAAATATGTGGGGATGTTGTAGTGTAAAACACTTATTGTACTTCCTCGAATTTTATTTTTATGCTATTAAGGCGACCGGTTTCGCCCTATATGGGCATCCTCAGGCCTCTACAAGAGATATAATATATAAGTCACTAAGATAAGTCAACAGTTCACTATTACAAATAAAATCAAACTAAAATATATCATGGTAATTATAAAATTATAAAGGTACAAACATACAAGTAAAAAGTTAAGGTTTAAAATTACTCCCAATGTCAATCTTCCTTTGCTTATGATACTCTAATTTACACTATTTATGCATCTTTTTGTTCTTACCTCGTTAATTTATTTTCACAAGAATCTTTTCTTTTTGAAGGTTATGTTTTTGTACATTGGCCAGATTTATCGATGTTCTTTAAATTATTATAGAGAAATCCGAAAAATTATGCTTAAAAATAAAGATAAAGAAAAATTGTCCAAACTACTACCATACCAAATTATCAATTATAAACTTTAAATCTAAATATTAAACGTTAAAGAATTTTGTGCGAGTGTAATAAATATATATATTATATCTCTTGTAGAGGCCTGAGGATGCCCATATAGGGCGAAACCGGTCGCCTTAATAGCATAAAAATAAAATTCGAGGAAGTACAATAAGTGTTTTATACTACATCTCCACATTAAATCACCTCGAAGGACAATATTAAAAAAGGAAAAGAGTTAAGACGTACCAAAGATATAAGGTTTTAAAGATTGATAGGTCTTCACACCTTTAACTGTCTTTAAAGTTCTAGATTTTTGGTAAGTCTTCACTTATTTAACTGTCTTTTAAGACGAACCAAAAATCTAGGGCTTAAAAGACAGTTAAAAGAGTTAAGACATACCAAAGATCTAAGATTTAAAGACAGACACGTCTTCACACCTTTAACTGTCTTTAAAGCCCTAGATCTTTGGTACGTCTTAACTCCTTTAACTGTCTCATAAATTTTATTCGCAGACGTCGAATGTTCAATTTCACCTTTATATTGATACTGGATAATCATGTCGTTTCTTTGAATAATTAATTTGTTTATGTATGAAAATTTATTTAATCAGGAACGAAATTTGTATGCGGGCTGATTAGATTAAAAAAATTGCCATATTTATAAAGCACTGTAAATCTTGTCTGTTTGCTATGAAATTTTTTTAATATATCCATCTATAATATTGCTTTCGTATTCTTTGTAATAATCACATTTTTATTTCACACTTTCCTGTTTTGCCACCTTAACTGGATATTATTTATATTTAAAGTGTGTGGCGTCCTGTAAATTTTTTTTTTATATAATTTAACATTTCAAAGACCCCGACCTCTCGGCGAGCTAGTCGTTGGCAAATAAAATATCCACTAATTTAATGATAATAAGAGTTTATTTTTGCAAACCTAAATCAATTAATTTCTCCATTATAAAAATATATAAATAAGTGAAGACTTACCAAAAATCTAGGGCTATAAAGGCAGTTAAAGGAGTAAAAACGTTCTAATGATCTAGGGCCCTAGATCTTTGGTACGTCTTCACTCCTTTAACTGTCTTTAATGCCCTAGATCTTTAGTACGTTTTTACTCCTTTAACTGTCTTTAAAATCCTACAGTCTTATTCATAAACGAAGACTAACTTAGGTCTAGTTTAACAGTCATAAATAGTTATCAAATGAATTATAACCTCAAAATTTAGTATTTACGCGGATGACCGAGATTCCGTACAACGCGGTTTGAACCTGATTTAAATGTATTTTATGAATAATACAGTTTCAGTTTTACTCAAAAACAGTGCTTACCTAAATCAGGTTCAAACCGCGTTGTACGGAATCTCGGTCATCCGCGTAAATACTAAATTTTTAGGTTATAATTCATTTGACAACTATTTATGACGGTCTAACTAGACCTACGTTAATCTTCGTTTATGAATAAGACTGTTAAGGTTTATTAAACTGCTATATGCTTACTACTAGAGGACGATAAAATATACTCTTTGTCATATAAGACAAATACGAATTTACAAAACTGTTTTTTCCTCTAACTCGTTAAAAACAACCCAAATGTTGACTTGGAACCGAAAGCGATTTGCATCTGAACAGACTGAGTGGCTAAGCTTTCCGTAGACCAGGAGATATTCCGGAAAAGTGTTGAAATAAATTTTGGATATATCCACTAGGGCGATGAGTGACGCTATCAGTTTGTAATAGCGCGCCTGGCTAACTTTGAAGTTCGGGACGTTGTGTGAAACTGAGTGAAAATAATTTGAAATTTTTATTCATATTTTCCATCTCAAAGCGGCTTAGGATCTCATCTCGCATTTTTTATTAATTTCTCTTAGCCGCATAACGAACTTCCCCGGTAAGAGTGGCGTGACGTCATTTTTAAATTTACTTTGCTCCTAACCTTTATCACTTTCGTAATTGACTTTTTCAGTGCCATAATTAATGTGAAACTTATGCAAAGGGCCTTCCATAGAAAAAGCCCCCTCAGACTCTCGATGGCGATCAGAAATAAGTTTTCTCTTCTTCTAGCTTTCCAACGTTTACCTTCCTCTTAAATAACACCTCTCATCGCCGCCGACATAATATGTAACTGCCACTGGCGCTTTTCCTTCCTTGTTGTTTTAGTCCGGAAATTTACGAGAAACTCCGCTGCGTTGTTCCCGAAAATTAAGTTGCAATCGTAAAAATATAAATATAAGAGCAAAACGCTATAAAGAAGCTCCTCACGTTTTCCTTTTGTGCCATTTGCCTTCAGACAATAGAGTTGTTACCCATGCAAACGTCTTCAATGAAAGCAGTCGCTGCATTTACATATAAACATTCTGCCTTCGTTCTCTAAATTTCAGACTTTCGAAATAAAACAACGAAAATGTTATTTAAAGTCGGAGACGTAAAAAATGCGCAGGTGTCCCAATAAAGAGGGCGAAACAAATGTTCTGAAAATCGACGATACGTACAAGAAGACGAATTGGAAGCTACAAATAGGTCATGGCAGAAGGCACAGTTTTATTCCATTAGGAATCCCTGAGATGGTAATCGAGACGAAAATTCAAATCTGGCACCTCACTCGACTGTGTAACCTTTCATCCCCTACCGCAATTTCCGCTATTTTCTATTTTTGGCCCTTAAATTTCTTATCTCCTCTGACCTCCAGCATTAACCCGAAGTGCTAATCAAAAGCCTACCCATTCCTAGTTATTTTTAGAATAACGGGATTTTGCGTAGATACGGCTGGATTATTCCTATGCATGGGAAAGCTTGTTTGCTTTGAATCCGCTTGAAACACATTAAATAGATTCGTTAATAAACAGATTAATAAATTCGATTGGCGCCGATTAAAAACTAACCGATTAGATTTTCATTCACGGTCGCACAATGCGAACGAATCAATCATTTTAATCGTAATTGACATAATTCACTTTCAATTTCCACATGTAATCTTTTAATCTGAGTTTTCCGTTTCGAATTCATGAATGCCGCCCGAATGTAACGAACATTTACTAAATTGATTGACTAAAGCCCTGAAATAAATTGAATACAACCGGCACCATTTGTACAATATTTAAATTAATCTTTTTTTGGAGGCAGCGTTCCAAGGGCACACTTTTCTGCTCTATACCTATATAGACACGTAATTTATTTTCATTCGTCTAAGGTACGTTTTCCATGCTCATCGCTATTAGAGTTAGTGAGGCCATACAATCTCTACAAAAAGCTAAAATATAACAGATATGGAATGAACATTCGATTACGTGATGTTTTCGTGCATTTTGAGCTCATCTCATAGTGTGTATTTATCATTTTATCGATGTTTTGAAATGGACATGAATCAGTTTGCAACAACACCGGATACGGTCCGCTATATATTTTAATACTGATGCGTCGGTGACGGGGTGGCTAATTTATTAGTTTATTTAAATTTAAAATAAGGCTCTTTTGGTTTGGTGAACAAAGGTAGGATAGTTTAGAAGATTAGGGGCCGTTTTGAAATCATTGTCCTTAACTATACACAAAAGTCGGTGAAAAAGTCCTTATGGCGGCGCTCCTGAAGGATATCGAGCAAATTTGACGCAGGATTATGATTTCCCAATAAATTTAAAATAAGGCTCTTTTGGTTTGGTGAACAAAGGTAGGATAGTTTAGAAGATTAGGGGCCGTTTTGAAATCATTGTCCTTAACTATACACAAAAGTCGGTGAAAAAGTCCTTATGGGGGCGCTCCTGAAGGATGTCGAGCAAATTTGATGCAGGATTATGATTTCCCAATGAATTTAAAATAAAGTTCTTTTGGTTAGGTGAACAAAGGTAGGATATATTAGAAGATATAGGGCCGTTTTGAAGTCATTGTCCTCAACTATACACAAAAATCGATGAAAAAGTCCTTATGGCGGCGCTCCTGAAGGATGTCGAGGAAATTTGACGCAGGATTATGATTTTCCAATGAACTTGAAATAAGACCCTTTTGGTTTGGTGAACAAAGGTGGGATAGTTTAGAAGATATAGGGGTATAGTTTGGATATTAATCATTAATTAAAATTTTTTCATGTTAGAGATTTTCTATTAAAAAAGATGAAAATATTAAACTTTTTTTATACTTGACAAATAAAATTCAATGTTACTATTTATAATTTCTAGCGAAAATGTACTTTATTACTGTTTTCCCTATCTAAGGTTCGAAAATATGCGCTCGGGTTAGCGAAGTTTCAAACCGTTGCAGGAAACCGTTGCTATCGTCATCCTAATAATTTAAGAACATTTTTAGAAAAGATAATATGAATTTAACATTCTCAGGGCATAACACTTTAAATCAAGATGAGCGTTGGGTATTAGGATAAAAAGACAAATTAATAATAGAATTACGTTTGCTTTTGGAAGACACCTATGCCCAGTTGCACCAAACGAGACTTAAGTTTTAGTCAGGACTTAAATCCAGAAGTCTGTCATACACGAGCTAAGTATTGCTTAGAACTTTAATGGGCGCTATGGAAATAGGGTAGCCATTTGGCTCGTGTGAGACGGACTTCTGGATTTAAGTCCTGACTTATAGTTGGTGCAACCGGACACTAGTCACACACTAGACGGGAGCCCGATTTTTGCAAATCGGGTGATTCTAGAATTTGTGCGATTCTCAATTGGACTTTATCTCATGGAAATATTTTTTTTAAGATTGTGAAGCTGTTTGTTGTTTGCAACGATTAATAATTATAGAAAATGTGACAAGTAAATATGAATTGTTTCGTGTTGTTTCTAGATAATAAAGTTTTTATGATTTTGATGCAGCCACAAGTTCATGACGAAACATAAAATTAATCGTCAGAAAAAATGAAACTGCAAATTGGTGTTGCATTTCATTTGAGGGTTAGTAATGAATATACTCAAAACGGGTCGACTTTAATCAAAACAACGAGGGTATTCAAGCTATTACTGAAAATTGTTCTCTATCGATTTCACGGGGTTTGGTTCTTGTTCCGTCCCTAAACACGGTCCTGGCACAAGAAGTCGTTCCTGTTTTATCCCTAAGGTGTTTGACACTGCTAATACAAGCACGACTCCCTCACTGACCAGAGTAGAGGAGGTTCGGCTCCCTTGCGGCTTTAGCGGGCTTTTGTTGACATTAACTAATTAACTCTTAAATAAATTTGAGTTTTATATAACTTTTGCGCTGGGAGTTAACTATACAAAACCCCTCCGATAAATTATTACCACGAAATTAAGATCTGTGCTTAATAGAAACTGTTATAAATGAGAAAGGAGTGAACACAATTTGGTGAACTGTGGAGCGGACGTATAAAAACGTAAAATTAATACCATCAAGTTATGAGTTTCAGATTGATTAACTTAAATCGTGTATCTATAGTATATGTAACTGCATTGGCACGTAACCATTTCATTTCACGGTTCTGCGAATGTAATCCTTGCCAGCTTGCACAATTGGCGGAGGCGCACCGTTAAATCCAGAACCCTTAATTTTAAATCCGCATCGTAAAAATCAATTTCCTTCCTCAGCACGTAAGTAGCTGGTAACCCCTTCGAAACAATTAATTAAACTTGTTTTGATGCGGTTATTCGCTGCATGCCAATCCCTCTTGTTTACCGCTACCAAGATGTACCCCATTAATCAAGCTAACACCTTTTATTACAGTCTTCGACGCGTTTAAAGTCCAAATCATTCCGAGAGAAAATAAACTTTACACTACTTACACTAATGAGAACTCCCCAGGCAGCTGCGTTAAACAAAATTAAGTTTGTTAAATTCGAATTTTACTGCACCTTAACGTAGATTTGGAGCTGAATAAAAATTGATACAACAATTCCTGCAAATGGCGAACATGATGTCCTTTAAGCAGTCGAGTACTTCACTTGATTGGAAACTTCTTCAAAATTTATGGCGCAATATGTTTATTTACGATTGAAATTTTCATTCCTATATTATCGCTCACAATGAGCACGGAAAATCGTAAAATTCCTCGTAAAGCGTTTGCGGAAAAGTGCATAACTAAATAAACTATCGTTAGAAAATCGGTGCCTGTATACGGCCGCTGTACCACATTTAAAACGACCATTACTCAAGAACTTAAGGCATTAATTTCCTCATCTGCAATAAAGTGTTGGTTTAATAGTGTTATTAATATTGAAATTGCGATATTACGAAAGTCATTCTCCTCTGGGAACGAGATAAACCGTTGGGGCTGTTAAGGACCGAACGCTTGCCAACAGACTGACTTATAGATTGCTCGGCTCCAGGCTGATGCAACAACAAATCTATACAGAGCGCAAAGGCAAGGGTAGATGCCAGAGGAACCCTTCAACGCATACGCAAAATATTGTTTTTGGAAGTCGGAGGTCGATGACTTTTTCTGGATGCGAAAGTGAGATCGCCTTATGCGTGAACCGAAAACCTCCGAGTTCTGTCGCGATAGCGAATGTATTTTCATTTTCTTCCCCAACTTTTGTTTTACGGCCCAACTTTTGATTAATCGATGCCGTTCATTGCCTATAATTTCCGATGTTTATATGCAGATCCTTTGTTCTGGTTTAGGAGATTTAAAAGATTGTTTTTGTGGCTTTTGCAACCTCGAGAAAAGTTGAAGTGCCCAACTCGGCGGGTAAACTTTACCGAGGGTATTAGGTACTAGTGTGTGTTTAAAATGCTCTGCTGGATGTGGTAATTGGAGCTTTGGGCAAGCTTTGCAACACTGTTTTGTGCAATATTGGCAAATTAAAGAGTAAATCACTCGAATTAAGCAAAAATTAATTAATATTAACGCTCGCTCGCCCGGGTTCTCTAATTACTACAAATATGCGTATTCATTTCAATTTAAGTGCCACCGAGTAAAATCTCCAAAGTCAATTGATAAACAGGTATTCGGTGTATAGGCTTAACGAGGGTGTCATAATCATGGGCGTAATTGGAGGACAACATAAAGCCCCCAATTCTCATTGTAAACTGAGAATAGCCTCTGGTTTATGAGGATTGTAAATCATTATTATGAAATCGATTTTCCGTGAGAATTTCACGTAAAAATTGGCCTGCACGTCGTCGTACCTAGCTAGTTTTAACTTTAATTGGTTTTTCTATCCAACAGGTCCGCGGGCATTTAATTTAAATAGTCCGTTACGAAATCAGAATGTGTCATTTTACTTATTCAGCAGAGGATGATTCGGCGGTCACGTACTCAAGCATAAAAAGTGCAGAGCTGAAGCACCCCTTTTATAACTTATGGCCTCTCAACTTTTTGCCGTGGGATTTTTTCGTCGAGCTGGCGTTGCGGAGGCCTTTCGAAATTACCCTAGGAAAATAAACTACACGAGACCGGCACGTATAAATCTAGCTCCCTTTATGTTTCACTACAAATTGCATTTCGTATTCCAGAAATTGAAGTTTGAAAATTGAAACTCGGCCAAACTATTTTTCCATCGTCCTATGTTTACATTTTAATGTATTTATTTCGGAGGATGGCGTCGTTTATAAATTCAATTTGATATCGACTTAAAAATACCCGGTATTGAGCGGACTTTCATAAATTGCGGAGGACTTGCGGAATACTTTACCTCTATGTTGTTTCATTATGTAAATTCGGAAAATCTATTATACGTAGAAGAAGATATTTCATTTCGTTGGATGTGGAACTCGGGGGAAAGAGTACTTTACTGCGCCTTCACTAAGAGGTAACGAGATTAAATTATCATGTGGAGCAGTATAAATAATTTACAACCAATAATTTTCTTTTCCGCAACACGTTGTGTTCTCAGTTCGCAATCGTTTATTTTCCTTCGTACTTGAATTATTAAATGCAAAAACAATTTCATCAAAAACACACCACCGCCTAACGCTGCCAAAACACATTATACCATAAAACAACTAGTTAATACAGCAGCGTTCAAACGCTTTAACATCAAACAATTTCATCAACCCGCATGTATAATGTATGACATAAATGCACATTCTATCCGTACATTATTCAAACTATGTTGTAACGGGACGTGTAACGAAACCTTGTTGTGGCATTTAAAATTATGCTAGATTTAGATATACCTATTCATTCATTCAGACTGCAAAACTGTCTTCTGAAAGATGGAGACGGAAGAGGAGTTGTCTATAGTGTTGTTTCTTCAGTCAGTCCCAAGCAGTTCCAAGCAACCTTGAACAGTTAGCAACCAATGGGGTTTAGAGAAATTTTGCGACCTTGAATGTTATTGGTTACTATCTGCCGGCAACATGTTCCGGAGAGCTGAAAAAACAAAGCTTATATGTTTGTAAAGTAACTGGAAAAGAGACTTTCAAAACTACATCATTGGTCAATTATACCTGTGGTTAAGGAAACATAACTTAAATAAGTTAGATTTAACTAAATTGCAACTTAATTTTTAACTTTACATACAAAACGTGTTTCAAGTAAAAATTAGAAGTTTTATATTACCAAAAACTAACATCAAAAGTATCAACAAACATAATTACCGTCGTAACGTACGTACGTACGTACGTACGTACGTCCGTACGTCCGTCCGTCCGTCCGTCCGTCGGTAATTTTCCCATTTTAAGGAATATAATTTCTATGGTGAGTGTGTATCGATGGTTGCGCCACTATGAAAAAATCGCATTTTAAAGAACATCAATGAGTTTTGTAA
>JAWQRP010003712.1:0-12912 GCA_033557875.1 Quadriops clusia
TTTTGTACCAGCTTGAGAAATATCAAAAAACTCACAGATATGTAATTTTAGCAGAACTGTCCAACCGGAAGTAATCTTTTTTATCTATTTTTTTAAATATGCATGTGTGCATGTATAATAACAAAATCATTCAAAAATCGTTCTGAATCCTAATGTGAATCTGTCTTATCTTGTCTAGTGCAACTTAGAAACATGCGAGAAAGTCGAGTGGAGACCACTCCATATTTATTTGTTATATATTTTTCACCTAATAAACGAAAAATATATAACAAAAAAACAGCTCATTTTTGACATACTGCTGTATTGTAACATTTATATTGTAAATTAGTGATATGGTTATTGGGATTTGAATCTTTTAAAGGGACACTGAAATTTTCAAGTCTGTAAATTGAAACGTCCCGTCCACCAAAAGTCAATAATAATTGAAGAGAAGAACTTTATAAAAAAATATATTTTACAAGTACATATATTTATTTGCAAGTGAATGAATCCAATTGGGAAAAGCACAACATCAAAGTCAAGATATGAAACAGAAAGTGATTGTAAAAACATTTCTTTAAGTGTGTTATTTAAGTAATTGGAAAGGTAGCGTTCTAGAATAGCTCAATGGCCCCCCCGTCTAGTTTATTGCAAACACAATAAGTACCTACTGTAAGAGAATTAAAGAAAATCCTTTCTTGTCATAATGTGTTAATTTACCCCATCATACTCAAATAGGCTTAGACATCGAAGGTGTCAAAAACCGACAACTTTTCCAGGTAGAAAACCATTGTGACAAATGATGGTAAAATTTTAGCAAAATTGTAATTTGTACGCCAAATAGATAACGTTCAGGACTAAATTTGTGTACCTACTCAGGTTTTCAGAAATATCTGATAGTTTAAGAGATATTTTAAATAGGTAATTTGAAAATTAAGATATTAGACGTCCTAATGAGCTGGAAAATATTTTTATTGCATGTTCTAATAATTAGGAAAAAAAATAAAATATTATCTATGAAAGAAAATACGACAAGACTATAAATGACTACGATGCATATTCAAGCATCTAAATCCGCGTAAGAAGCTGACTAACATAAGAAGCTTGGTAGCTAAGGCATCGCGCACTTAATATCGCGAATATTAAAATTTTAACTTCCACCCCAACTCTCCTAGCCCCTACCCAGAAGACCCGGGGGCTGGGGGCAGGTCGGGGGCGGCTGGCTCGTTCAATTTGGAACATCTCATATGTCAATGTGCATATCTCTCGGAGCACCCCGAAGGGATCGGCGGCGGCTGGGGCGGCTTGGGCGGTTGGGGGCGGCTGGGGGCGGTAAGGGGTAGATGGGGCGGTAAGGGGTAGATGGGGGGCGGTTAGGGGTGACTGGGGGCAGCTGGGGTGGGGGAAGAGGGGGCTCCTACCGATCTGGAGTAATTTTAGCATGCGCTGCCGCCGCCGCCCCACCCCCGGAATCTTGGGCCGGGATAAAAAGAACCTGAAATTCATTACATGCTTGGCTTCATAGGGAGATTGTATTTTTTCGTTTTCAAGAATTTTCCATGGATGCCCAGGGGGTGAATGCGCTTAGATTAGGAATAAAGATATGGGGCGCACGTTAAGAGTCCTCCCTCACCCCTCTGCCTCGGAATATGAGAGAGAGGGTATAAATTGAGATAAGCGCGTATTATAAAGAAGCCTCCTTAGACAGTCGTATGCGAGCGGATACATTAGGCGTATTTTTGATCAAAAATAAAGATGATAATGATAATGAAGATAATAATAATAATAATAATGAATTGGAGATAATAATAACAATAATAAAAAGAAGATAATAATAATAAGATGAAGATAATAATAATAAGATGAAGATAATAATAATAAGATGAAGATAATAATAATAATAAGATGAAGATAATAATAATAAGATGAAGATAATAATAATAAAATGAAGATAATAATAATAATAATGTTATTATATTGATAATAAACTAAAATTAATTTTATAGTCGTAAAATATGTTTTATTAATGTTTTAACTTATATTTTATAAAATTCGTTGGTTGTCGCGCGTACGCTGGAGATTATGTTTTATTTATGTTTATACGAATGCACAGAATGGGTGAACGGACAACTAATTTAAATATAAAGAAATAAAGCTCGCCGCTGCAGCAGCGGCGCGGCCATTCTATTTTACATCTTAAATCTTGCACCACAAAAAGCAGAGCTGAGAATTGAAAAGGATTTAATGTGAAAAGTTCAAATTTATGGGCGAAGAACAATGATACCAGTTTTTATGGACTTAAATTATTGGTTAACTTTGGTCATTTAAAACGGCGCTGTTAACTAAGTTATACACGTTGATAGTGTGCCGTGCATGCCCAGCTTTATTGCTCGCCTACTAGATGGATTCACTCATTCTGTGTCGACCCACGCTGGCTACTTTGATCCTCCTCTCTAACTAAACTGCTTATGCCATGTGTGTTCGATATGTACCTAATGCGTTTATGTGTATGTGTGAGTGTGTATGTGTGAGTGTGTAATATGTGAGTGTGTATGTGTGAGTGTGTATGGGTGAGTGTGTATGTGTGAGTGTGTCTGGGTGAGTGTGTAAGTGTGAGTGTGTATGGGTGAGTGTGTATGTGTGAGTGTGTATGGGTGAGTGTGTATGGGTGAGTGTGTATGTGTGAGTATGTATATAAGTCTAACGTAGAAGGTCCCACAAATTGAAGTTGTGTATGTGCATATGATATATAAAGTACGTTTAAATTCCAATCCTCCTCTCCCGTCGGATAGAATGCGAGTTTAAAATATTCCAATTTGCCCCGGACGCAGATAAGTTAGCGTCCCTGTCGTCCAAGTGAATATTAGTCCCGCCATGCATCAGGCCCCGGAATCCCGGATTCATGGCCGCTATTTATCTGACCTGCCCGGAGCGGTACAGCAATACGACCCGCTCACGCCTCCCCCCTTTAAGTATAGCCATTTCTTTAAATCGCTTAAATTGTCTCTAAAATAAATCGAATTGGCGCTTCCGATGCGCGTTTGTCTTGCAAATGGCTCGAGTGTCATTGTCAAAGGCGTCGCATTAGTCGGCAAGTGGCAGGCATTCGTTTTATAAACTTTTATAATGCTCGATGCTGCTGGGCCACCTCTGCTCGAGACAGCCAAAATTGGGGAAAACGCCCCTTCTTTTTTTGGGACTCATATTTCAGATATTTTGATGAAATTGTGTAAAATCGATGGTAAATGAAGTCAAAAAAGTGACTAGATGAGATAAAAATGAAATTAACGTGAGATAAAAATGAAATTAACATGAGATAAAAATGAAATTAACATGAGATAAAAATGAAATTAACATGAGATAAAAATGAAATTAACATGAGATAAAATTAAATTAAAATGAGATAAGATGAAATTAAAACTATATAAAAATGAAATTAACATGAGATAAAAATTAAATTAAACTGAAATAAAATTAAATTAAAACTAGATAAAAATGAAATTAAAATGAGACAAAAATGAAATTAAAATGAGACAAAAATGAAATTAAAATGAGATAAATTTAAATTAAAATGAGAAAAATCAAATTAAAATGAAATCCAAATTAAAATGAAATCAAAATTAAAATGGTCAAAATTAAAATGAAGTCAAAATTAAAATGAAGTCAAAATTAAAATGAAATCAAAATTAAAATGAAATCAAAATTAAAATGAAATCAAAATTAAAATGAAATCAAAATTAAAATGAAATCAAAATTAAAATGAAATCAAAATTAAAATGAAATCAAAATTAAAATGCAATCAAAATTAAAATGAAATCAAAATTAAAATGAAATCAAATTTAATATGGAACAAAGATGAAACGAACAAAAAGGAAACGAATAAAAATGAAACGAACAAAAAGGAAACGAATAAAAATGAAACGAACAAAAATAAAACAAAACTTAAAAAGGAAATAAATTTATATTTTCATAATAAAATTAAATAATAACAAACTTCTCACTATGTACATCATAATAGGATATATATGAACATAGGTTGTTTTTTATAAATAAAATAATAATTATAATTAGAAATAAATATGTACAACACAAAATAAGACTTAATTAAAATATAAATTAAATGTAAATTCCAGGAAACGCAAATTAGACTTATTCGGGCGAGATAATAACTATAATAATATTACTGGGACAAGGAACTTAAATGTGACTCTTAAGTTCGAACAATAAGAAGACAAAACAATACATGGAATCACTTCAATAAATTTTATGTAAAACGTAAAGAAACATTAATTAAACTAAAGAAAAATTCTAATGGTTTTGGATCACGTATACGTCTCATGTATTAATGAAGTACGTTCAGCGAATTAAATAGATCATTAATAGTACGTATTATGTACAGGTTTGCACAGAATGTACATTAGTGAATGTACATTAGTGAATGTACATTAATGAATGTACATTAGTGAATGTACATTAGTGAATGTACATTAGTGAATGTACATTAGTGAATGTGTATTAATGAATGTACATTAGTGAATGCACATTAGTGAATGCAGACATTAATGAATGAATGAAAATTAACGAATATTTCTGCTATAGCTCGTCTGCTTAAATAAACGAAAATAGTACCTAGCTTATCAGCTACTTAAGGTTAATTAAAATTAAATATCACTGGATTTATAGGAAGATTTGCGAGTTTGTGCGACTTTGAGCGAAATGTCCCTCACATGGCCACCTGCGTCCTAGCGCGTCGCTCGCCATGGCCTCCTTCACATTCCTGTTTTTAAAAAAGAGTATTTTTATTAAAAACTCAAAATGAAATGAAAAAAAAAATAGTCGCTACTCTAGTGTCCCAAAGAAGAAGAAATTGAATAGAGGAAAATGTGATAGAGAGCCAGAACAAAAATAAATGTCATTATGAAAGAAGTAGCCATGTGAGAAGGAAAGTTGAATAAGCAGAGAACCTGTTCGTTTCTTTGGTTTTTTTGGTTTAGCTGTTTTGTATTTTTTTTGTTTTTTTTTATTTTGTCTTGTTTTAATATTGTGTTGTTTTAATATTGTGTTGTTTTAATTTTGTATTGTTTTCATTTTGTTGCTTTGATTTATTTTTCTCGTTCTTGTTTTATGTTCGTTTTTTTATGGCAAGCTTAAGTATGACGTAATAACAGTATCGATAATATTCCTATACTACTAAAACCATAAGGAAAAGCCTGCTAGATGTTAGTTAGTGATTGTATGCACCCCCGTAGCATTAGGTGACTTGATGCGTGAAGGCTTTGAATTCAGAGGTAGGGGAGGGGTGGGTAATAAATAAATAGGGGGAGAAAGGGGTGCAAAACAAAAGGCTGCGTTAATCAATCGATACATCGATGGGATAGGAGCGCGAGGATTCGTTTCGCCCACGGCCGCCTTGATCATTCTGGGAGCGGGCCTGTTTAACTAACCGAATGATTAAATCATCTTCAAGGCGGAAAGACTGTCTTAACAATTTAGCTACTAAATTAACAGCACGGTGGATGGGTATTTCTGTTTTTGGGTTTGGGAGGATTTTACGTATTTCTGTGATAATAATCAGTTTGACAATAAAATGAAAATAATAATAATAAAATATTAATAATAAAAACTAAATAATAAAATCGTTTTTGTATCATTACAATGATTATAGATTATCATTGTATCATTACAATGATTATAGATTATCATAATTATTAAAATAATAAGAATAGTAATGAAAGTACTTTAAAAAAATATTATTTCAAAGGAGCTAGTATTCATTTTTCAGACATAAAAATTTAGTTTCGATTTGTGTCAAAAAGGGGCGAAAAGGTGGCTCTGGCGACGGCGGCTAGCGACGTTGGGGGCGGCTAGCGACGTTGGCGGCAGCGCTCCATCCCCCAGTTTCAGAGCAAAACATTGAATCAAGTAGGCACAGCTCGCCGCCACCAGTATCTCTATTAGTTGTCTCTGCGCCAGAGGCTAATTGGACGAAGATTCTAGGTGTATATTTAGGGGGCGGCGTCGCTGAGCGAACACATGCGCGATACACACCAACCCAATCTGCAGGATGGGGCGGTAAGATTTGCCTCCCCCTCAGCCGCCGCCCCCCTGCCGCCGCCGGTGATTACGAATTTAACACTCTGACGTCACGGCACGTAGACTTGGACGGGTAATTGGTTCCCGAGGAGAAAGAGGAACAAACAACGTTGCTCGGAATTAGAGTCTAAATTAAATAGTTTCGGCATTCTGGAGGTGAACATCGTATTGCCATCGTGTTATTAATGTGGATGGAATAAGCTCGAATGATCAATAAAATGAGTTTGATCAATAATGAGATTGATCAATAATTAGATTGATCAATAATTAGATTGATCAATAATTAGATTGATCAATAATGAGATTGATCAATAACGAGATTGATCAATAATGAATGAGATTAATCCATAATTAAACTGATAAATGATTTTTTTTGGCACTAGAACCGAATCGTCAACATGCATGTATGTAAACGATAAATGTTTGTGAATATTGGTCGCCTATTCCGTTCGCGCATGTTATAGTCTATACAAAAGTAGGTGGCGGACCTTAAAGACTAAAATTCCGTTTTAAGGGACGATTTATTGCCTCTGAAATTTGCTTGTTAGAAGAAGAGAAATTTTTTTTCTCTGTCCCTCTAATACCCAACATGCATGGAAGCTCCCGGAAACGATCTTTAACTGAATCGGTATTTATTAACCATGCCTAAATTCTTTACAATGCCCTTAAAAATCCTTTGTTGTGAGATTTTTTACAAGTTTCGAACTGAATCCCGCCAGCTCAGAAAAATTTGACTATACCTAAAATTCCAAAATAAATATTTGTTTAGTCCATTAAAAAAATGAATCATTATTATAACATCAGCCAGCAAGGCTGCTTTAGGAGGCCCTAAACCAAAGCTCCTCATCCGAGATGAGCGCATCGAGCTGCCGTTTTTCTGCCCCGACAAAAACCAGCCTACTCCGCTAAAAGACAAAGATTTAAAGTCGTCAACTTTAGACGTCTATCTTGATGCAACCTGTCACCCATCAATAACGTCTCGAAGGAAATATCGATGGCCGAGGCGGCGGATTGCATTTCGGAACGCATTCGACATCCGACCGTTCTGCGGGTCGAAATTAACGAGTTAGTTTTTTCTCGGTCCGAATTTAAAGTGCACATTTGAATTTTCGGCCCGCTTCGCGGCCAAAACGAAGAGCACGTCTCGAACGGCCATCGAATAAAGAATCTTCTTGGTGAAAGGAGCATGCAATCGAGGATGCCATGAAACGGGGGAGAAACAAAACACTAACGAAACAAACACTAACGAAACAAAACACTAACGAAACAAAACACTAACGAAACAAAACACTAACTAAACATCACACGAAACAAAACAGTAACTAAACAAAACACGAAACAAAACAGTAACTAAACAAAACACGAAACAAAACACTAACTCAACATAATGAAGAAACAAAATACTGAAGCAACAGTTAAGAAACAGAACTCTAAAGAAACAAGACACTAAATAAGCAAATAAAATTTTTTTTTCGTTTTGAAACTCGAGTACACTTTCTAGCAAAACTCGAACACAAATGTAAAGCATATAAGCATCGCGCGGCCATCTTGATCATCCGCGACAATTAGCAATTCTAAAGCCGGCGAGCGGATTTGTTTATTCCTGGGCCGAGCTCGAGGAGAGGACAAAAGAATCGCCCTGACACATTTAAATATTCAAATGTCAACCAGACCAGTCTATTCATTCATTTATAAGTATAAATATAGCAGAGCTGCTCTCTCGGCGGCGGGGCAAAGGGGAAAGGGGCAGCAAGGAACCCGGCAATAAATTCTTGCGACATTCTGAGATATAAAACTCAGAAAAAAAACTTTAAAAAAACTAAAAAAATCTTTAAAAAAACTAAAAAAAACTTTAAAAAATATCAAACTCGAGCGTACCAGAATTAACCGCGGGCCTCCGCCAATTGTGCGGGTATAGGGATTTTGCATGTAATTTTCTCATTGCATGGATTCATGAACATAAATATTTGATTTAATTAAAGGATTCCGAATGAATTTAAGCCGTTTGTTAAAATTTCATTTAATGAGACTCGGGGCTAGACAGAGAGCGCGATACAACCCCTAGGAAATTAGCAATTCATCCAGTTTTATTTCGGCCAAGCTAATGCATTATTCCTGCGAAGGTGGATGTGTTTGAATCGCTACCACATTGGGGGTGGAACTAGCTGAGTTATTATTCATATCGTCGCTTCTCTGGCTTGCACGTTTTGTCCTATGCATTATGAATTCGGCTGAATTCGTCGTCATGCAAGGGATAGAATAGAACTAAACCATACGAATAAAGGATAGAACTAAGCATAGAACTCAAACGTATAACTCAAACGTATCACTCAAGCATATAACTCAAGCATATAACTCGAGCATATAACTCAAGCATATAACTCGAGCATATAACTCGAGCATATAACTCAAGCATATAACTCAAGCATATAACTCAAGCTTATAACTCAAGCATATAACTCGAGCATAGAACTCAAGCATATAACTCAAGCATATAACTCAAGCTTATAACTCAAGCATATAACTCGAGCATAGAACTCAAGCATATAACTCAAGCATATAACTCAAGCATATAACTCGAGCATAGAACTCAAGCATATAACTCAAGAAAGTAACTCAATAACAAACGCGAAAGATAAACTTATTGATTATAATTATTATAAATATTTTTATAATAATAATTCAGCAGATTCTAAGAATAATTATAACAACCCGTGCCAATAATTATAATCTTAACAATTAAACGTTCGAAGCGAGCAGAATGTAAAGCGAAGAAGTGTCACCTCGCGAGTCCTTTATGAATTCAGCCTTGTGGTCTCGATTAAAATTTAGCGAAATTAAGGCCAGGCTAAGAAATCGCGCTGCAATCGCACTTGTGCAAATGAATTTAAATTAGCGTGTAATAAAGCCCTGATTGTGCTTTATTTATTACCATTAACGTTAATTTTAGCCTCAATGGCAACGTGAGAAAGACCGCTCGGGCGGGGGCTTTAGACTTTGTCCTGGAGGATCCTCGCCAAAGCCACCTTCGACCGGCACAAAGCGATTGTTAAACACAAATTGTTCCTGTAATGCCGCGCGGGCAATATTTATGGGGCGTTTAGCCTCAAAGGTTCAATTCACCGATAATATCGAATAAACGGTTCAATCGCTGATTGAGGATGTGCACAAACCTATTTGCTTGCGCTCTACCTATTTGACTCTACCTATTTGACTCTACCCATTTCACTCTACTCATTTGACTCTACCTATTTTTCTCTACTCTACTTTTTAACCAACACATTTATTCAACCTATTTTTCTTTACTCTACATTTCAACCAACAGATTTATTCAACCTATTTTATTTTACTCTACATTTTAGCCAACACATCTATTCAACCTATTTTTTTCTACTCTACATTTTAACCAACACATTTATTCAACCTATTTTTCTTTACATTTCAACCAACAGATTTATTCAACCTATTTTATTTTACTCAACATTTTAGCCAACACATCTATTCAACCTATTTTTCTTTACTCTACATTTCAGCCAACACATCTATTCAACCTATTTTATTTTACTCTACATTTTAGCCAACACATCTATTCAACCTATTTTTTTTTACTCTACATTTCAACCAACACATCTATTCAACCTATTTTATTTTACTCTACATTTTAGCCAACACATCTATTCAACCTATTTTTCTTTACTCTACATTTAAACCAACAGATTTATTCAACCTATTTTATTTTACTCTACATTTTAGCCAACACATCTATTCAACCTATTTTTCTTTACTCTACATTTAAACCAACAGATTTATTCAACCTATTTTATTTTACTCTACATTTCAGCCAACACATCTATTCAACCTATTTTATTTTACTCTACATTTTAGCCAACACATCTATTCAACCTATTTTTCTTTACTCTACATTTCAGCCAACACATCTATTCAACCTATTTTATTTTACTCTACATTTTAGCCAACACATCTATTCAACCTATTTTTCTTTACTCTACATTTCAACCAACACATGTATTCAACCTATTTTATTTTACTCTACATTTTAACCAACACATCTATTCAACCTATTTTTCTTTACTCTACATTTTAGCCAACACATCTGTTCAACCTATTTTTCTCCACACATCCTACTCAACCCATTCTACTCAACCAATTTCCCAAAGCCCATTTTACTCACGCACAATCTTTTCTATCCAGTTCTACAAACACTACGAACGCCTCAAGTGCGGGATTTAAGAGCACAATGTTTAACGATTGCACAGGACGAACAAATTCGACATTAAGGCGCATTCCTAGTTCTTTATTAAGTGTTTTACTCTCGTTGAGCGTCTTTGGCCGGCCAATGAAGGCGCGTAGTGCGGTAGCTATAGTAACCAGCGGCTTGTTTGTCTTATTGCAAAAGTAGAATGAATCTCGAGTCCACGCCCAGAATCGTCACGTCTCTTTTTGTTGCGGACGCGACGGCATAATCTCGCTCGTTCGCTCGCGTTCGTACGTGGCCGCGGCTGAACAATGTGACTTTTTGCACATGTATTAAGCGGAATTTATAACCTGAGCGAAATGCATCAAGATTTAATCTGAGTCCGGACCTTGGCGAGGCCTTAAAGCACACGCACTTTTTGCGGGTTCGTTTCGATATACAATTCGCTTCTGCCCCTTAAGATATGTTAAGCCTTAGATATGTAGAATAAGGGTCAGTTGCACCAACAAAAGTAATCATGATTTAAAGTCAACCACTAGTTTGCCCATTAGTTTTATATTGAGTTAACTAGAACTTAACTTTAACTGATGATTACTCTGTGGGTGCAACTGGCTCATATCATAAAATTTAGAGTAAATACATTTGGATAAAATAAAGCTTGAATACACTAAAACTTGAATACACTAACAGTTAAAGGAGTGAAGACGTACTAAAAATCTAGTGCTTCAAATAAGACAGTTAAAGAAATAAGACAGTTAAAGGAGTGAAGACGTACCAAATATCTAGGGCTTTAAATAATACAGTTAAAGAAATAAGACAGTTAAAGGAGTCAAGGCGTACCAAATACCTAGGGCTTTAAATAAGACAGTTAAAGAAATAAGACAGTTAAACAAATAAGATAGTTAAAGAATTGAAGACGTACCAAATATCTAGGGCTTTAACGCTACGGTAGTCGCGTGATTTTTTGTAACATCAGTAGTCACATCGGTCTCACAGACCAAAACTTGATTATACGACCAACCGAATGCCATTATAGCTACAAATCGAATCTATTTTAAATTTACTTTCAAGAAATTTAATATATTGTAATACCTTTGCTAAAAATGTACTATCCGCCTGCAACCTTCGCGATACGGTAGTTACGTCATTTTTTGTAACATCAGTAGTCACCTCCGTCTCATAGATCAAAACTTGATTCATACCACCAACCGAATGTCATTATAGCTACATATGGAGTCTATTTTAAATTTACTTTCGAGAAATTTAATATATTGTAATACCTTTGCTAAAAAATAAAACTACTTGAGTGGTCGCAACAGTCTCGGGCACCAAACCATAACAAACTTGAATGGTCGCAACGGTTTCACGGATCGAAAACGTTAATAACACAGTGCACTAAACAAGTACGGCAACCAAACCAAGACTAACAGTGCTGGGCCCAGAGACAAGAGCATTCATGCGCGCGCCAGTCTCTACTACCACCACATTCCTCAATATGGCAAATAGTTACTATAGTCGGTCTCTCACACCATAGCGCGACTACCGTAGGGTTAAATAAGACAGTTAAGGAATTAAGACAGTTAAAGAAGTGAAGACGTACCAAATATCTAGGGCTTTAAATAAGACAGTTAAAGAAATAAGACAGTTAAAAAATAAGACAGTTAAAGGAGTGAAGACATACCAAATTTCTAGACTTTAAATAATATAGTTAAAGAAATAAGACAGTTAAAGGAGTGAAGACGTACCAAATATCTAGGGCTTTAAATAAGACAGTTAAAGAAATAAGACAGTTAAAAAATAAGACAGTTAAAGGAGTGAAGACATACCAAATATCTAGGGCTTTAAATAATATAGTTAAAGAAATAAGACAGTTAAAGAATTAAGACAGTTAAAGGAGTGAAGACGTACCAAATATCTAGGACTTTAAATAATACATTTAAAGAAATAAGACAGTTAAAGAATTAATACAGTTAAAGGAGTGAAGACGTACCAAATATCTAGAGCTTTAAATAAGACAGTTAAAGAAATACTACAGTTAAAGAATTAAGACAGTTAAAGGAGTTAAAGTAGTACAAACTCTCGAGTAGCAAAAAAAAGGAAAATCCCAACGTGAGAGAGCGTGGTCTAATAAGGAAACTAGAGTTGGTCGATTCGTCGCAAAGAAAATGGTCTAAAAGGTAATTGGTTTCTCTTCAGACGGGGGTACCCCGCGAGGAGGCAGGAAGTGTTCTAATTGGGCAAAAAGACAGAGATGCCGAAGATCCTGAGAGATGGCGCAAGGGAGGATGGCCTTTAAAGAGACGAGTTAGAGGGTAGTTCCAAGACAAGTCAATGAGAGAGTGTTGGTGAGAGTCGGGGGTAGGGACAGATGGTGCAAGAGGGGATGTCCTTTACGGAGAGAAGTTAGAGGGTAGTTCCAAGAGAAGTCAATGAGAGAGTGTGGGTGAGAGTCGGGGGTAGGGACAGATGGTGCAAGGGGGGATGGCCTTTACGGAGAGAAGTTAGAGGGTAGTTCCAAGAGTAGTCAATGAGAGAGTGTGGGTGAGAGTCGGGGGTAGGGACAGATGGTGCAAGAGGGGATGTCCTTTACGGAGAGAAGTTAGAGGGTAGTTCCAAGAGAAGTC
>JAWQRP010003713.1:0-12911 GCA_033557875.1 Quadriops clusia
GTGCCTCTTTCAAATAGCTGATACCATTTTTTCTTCGGTGATAAGTAAATGTAATGTTAAAGGCAATTATTCCATACGGTACTAGAAACTTATAAGAAGGTTTTATATATGTTGCAAATATATGTTTTTTCAATAATAATAACTTATCTACTTACCAGCATTGCAGATGATTGTATATAACATCCATTTGATAATATTATAATATATGTCGGACACAAAATAGACTGTTAAATCTGAGCACAACATGAATAACCAACAACAAGTTATGACGCGTCTAATGTTGAATAGTGGAAAGATCCATTCTTACCAATGGTTACTTTTCTCTACTACCAACTTCGATCAACGTTTCGGAACTGAGTTATTTTTTCGTAATGTTCCCGTTACATTTACATTAAATATATACTCCCTCTGTCCGAATATAAGAGTCCCATTTTAATACAAATTTGTGTATAAAATAGGACTCTTATATTCGGACAGAGGGAGTATAATTTATTTATGTTACATTTACATTTTATTTATGTATCCACTGATTACGTTTTTACTATGCACATAAAGGGTATGTAAATTTTACAACAATTGTTTACATATCCTCTGATTCTTTAATCTTGCAAAGGAGAAACGTGAACTGAAACGTTCAGTGCAGACTGGCTGGCTACCCTCTATCAGGTGGAAGCCATTAACCCCTATCAACAACAAATATTTTCCATAGTTTTTTTACTAGAAATAATTTCAATATTATGTAAAATTACGTTTTATTGAAGGATTAACCTCACCTATTTTTTTATTCGATTTTCTTTTTTTATATATGTAGTTTTTGTTTATTAAAGTTTAATTTATTTATTAAAGTTTAACAAGATTTGGCTAAAATAAGAAGCTTTGGCATCTCAGCATAAAATACCATATCTTTATAGTAGTTAGCTATTCTCGCTTTTTGTTTTCTTTTTTCATAGTCTTCGTCTTTTTAGATTTTGAAAATTTGTTTAACATCAAATGAGACGGCAGCCAAATCTGCATATTAATAATAATAATTTAATGTTAAACCCTATGGTGGGTAAAACCACATAGGAATTTTAAAAAAGTTTGCAAAATAAAATTGTTTAATTTTTTTGAACTTCTCAGATTATCATGAATGGAGGAACCGTGGAGTATCCTGTATTGCAAGTTTTAGGAAGCAAAAAGGTCGCATCTGCACGACCTGGAGATAAGGAGCGATACCGCCTTCTTCTCTCTGATGGTCGATATTTAATTTCATTTGCTATGTTAAACAGCCAAATGAATCAAAAGGTCTTATCGGGAGAAATCCCGACTTTCAGCGTCATTAAGATCAATAGACATATTACAAGTGTTATAAACAATGCTGGGAATAAAAATAAGTACGTACATAGATATTTAAGGTTTAAGAAAATTAAAGATACAAATAAATATGGGTTCAAATAAATAAGGATGTAAATAAATAAGAATATAAATAAATAATGATAAAATAATTTTCCAATTAAGATCCTTTACTGATTAAGTGAAAATATAATTTACATAAAAATTTAGTCACCAATATTGATTAAGAAAATCTACAAGCAATATTGTCGTAAACAAATAAATAACCCAGGCAACACATTGATGTAATTTTTACGTCTATTTTTAATCATGTCATTCGTCCAAATTACGTGATAGTTGCTTTCCTAAACATGTAAAAATTGCATGATTATGTCACAGGTAATTTACGTCATTAATATGACGTCTCATGTACGTCATTTTTATGGCAGACAATTGACGTCATGATAAATGACATTTATGCTGAAAATAAGGATTTAATATCAGGATACTTTATTAAAAAAAAACACTCAAAGCTATGTAAATAGTTTATTTAAAGTAAAGAAACAAAATTAATTATTGAAAAATTTTAGAAATCTGCAAATTTAGCAGCACAGGGAATGTATAATAATAAAAAATAAACGAACTTATTGGGTTGCCCAACCAAGTTCCTTTATTTTTATTTTCAAAAGGTAAGAAAATACATTTTGCAAAAACCTGATCAATAGGCCACATTTCAAAATTTTTTGATAACTCATGAACAAGGTGGATATTTAATTCACGGGACATCATAGGATATGTATAAGACAATCATAACGTTTAAATTGTTTACCAACAAAGAAAGTATTTTCATTGTAGAGTAAAATATTATTAATTTGTATTACTTTACGTTCTTAAGATAACAATAGGAATCTGCTGATGAGTGAAAGTGAACTGCGAACACATAGTCCTTAAAATGAAGCTTCTTGAAGTGTTTAGAAAATTTCAAATCTAGATCTGCTGTTGTAGGTAGAGGGCGTAAGTGATGTTCTGACGAGGGATAATTAATGTTGCTTGAAATATTAGATGCATGTGGACCACTTTTGAATTTTTGCATTTCATATATGCGGTTACAAATTTCCTGTAATGGTCTATTAGGTGACTTTATCAAACGTTTCAATTTCCCTAAAAAATTTGAATGTGTTAAAATGAAATTAAAATTTCACCAAAAGACTGCTTAACTTTGATAAATCGTAAACGTCATCTTTAATTTTGGTATTAAAATATTTATATGAAATGAATAACAAACCTTGGTTTTCTGTTGAATCTACTTCTGATGACGATGAAGGAGTCGAGGGTTGAGGTGTACTGCAGGTGGGAAGATTAATATCTAAAACAAAATTAAACATAAAAATACAAATCGTGAAATATAATATTTCATGCCACCTTTTCTGTCCACAATGTTTCTATTCAATGTACATATTTTTCTTGGTGGCATAGGAAAATTTCTCTCATGATCCGAATCTGATGTGTCGTCAATAAGTTTACGAGGCTTGAATATTTTCCTTTTCGCCTCATGAGCATCAGTGTCTGATGATTGTATATCAGAATAGTCTCTTCTGCTCTTTTTAGTTTCTTTCGACCTTTGAGTAGATCGTCTAAAATAAAATTTAAAAAATTGGAAATGCTAAAAAGTACTGCTGATGTTCAAAGTAATAACTCTAAAGTCTTATAATGTATTCTTCAAGAAAATGTAAATCATTATTCTTACCACTTTCAAATAATATTTTTGAAATTTTATATGTTTGCCATTTTTCGTCGGGTTCATGTGCATTTAAAAGTGCCTTGTTAAATACTTGTTGCGTCTTGTGAGGTGGCCACCAGGTTTCAGTCTTTTTTGGTGTTAGCCAGTTGCTGCAAACAATGGCGATACTTCTCTCACTACCTACTCCATCATCTGCAAATTGTACTGCTACATAAGCCATCGCAATGTGCTTAAACTATTAAATTGGGTATCAGTGAAGAATTCATACAATTAAGAGCTAATTAGCATAAACAACTATACTTAGAACGAGAGATAAACGAGTAAAAGAAAAGGCACTTCAATTTCATTGATTTGTTGACAAGATGAACGACGACGCGACGTTGATCAACATGTTTCGTACTAGCTCATGCTAGTACGACACATATGCGCACAGGGCGAGGCACTGGACCTAGTTGCGGAAAAGCTTGGGATTGGTCCTTTGAGTAACGGGTCGTGAAAGCACGCGTACACAATTTAATTTGCAATTACTTGATTTTATTACTTACGATTATTAATTAGGCTGTATTAATTAAAGTTATCTTTTGCACAGCGAGAAATTGATCACCTGCTCTAATACAAATGGAACCGACGACGCCGACGAATGATAGGTACATTTTGTCATTTGAGTTATGAAATATATATCATACCTAATTTTTTTAATTTTAAATGTCTCTTTTAGGTCAAAAAATCACATCATATATATGTCACTAATTAGATGTCTTTATTATCAGTAAAAAATGTCGTCATTATTACCTTATATTTACGTACACAACTTAACGTCTTTTTTTTGTAAAAAATATGACTTTTTTTTAAGTAATCTTTTGGTCCACTGACGTCCAATCGTATTAATCACCAATTATGGATGTAAAAATTACATCAGTGTGTTGCCTGGGAAACTATCTTTTGAACTTTAATAAAATTCAATTATAATTTCAGAACTAATAAACAATTTTGTTTTAAAGGAGAGTGCTGGTCGTTCTTGATCTAGACATTATCGCCAATGGTGATGTAGTCGGATCTAAAATTGGTAACCCTGAGATGCTTGCCGACTCGGACATCGAGAGCGGATCTTCAGCTGCAAATGTCGCCTCAACTTCGTCTAATCCAACGTCATCAAACAGTATGTCAGCAGCAGTCTCAACCTCAACTTTGCAGAATAATCCTGCAGATGGAAATGCTTCATTTAATGATGACCTAACACATCCAATTGCTAGTTTGAGCCCTTACCACAACAGGTATTTTAACATTTCATATGTGATTTTAGGAATCATACAGCAGATTATTTTAATCCAAATTATACGGTAATGTACTAAAAGAAAATAAAACTTAAGAAAGGCATAATCCTAATAACCATTTTTGAGAAATGCAAGGAAAGTAATGCACAATCATAAACAATTAAACCTAAAAGATAAATTATTTTCTTGATTTGAACCCATTTAGTTATTTTACTAATATAATGATATAAGTAGATCGTACTTCAACTATTTATTATGTTAATATTAAATGCACAACCGGTTTCGGGTTATATACCCATCTTCAGGTGCTTACTACAAAAACATGAGTTTTTAAATAAATGTAGAAGTAAAATATTACTTATTGTTACTTACACTATTAATTGGATATAAAAAATATTAAAATTAATTGTCATATGTAATTAAATTATTGATGTAAATAAACGATGTATTTCCATTGCTTCTAATAAGCTAAGTTTAGCTCCTTTATTTTGTTGGTGAAGGAGTTCTGTGGTGTTTTTATCAAATTTGTGAAAATGTTCTTGAATATATTTTCCAAAATTTGAGGTGGTATTTCTTGTTGGGTGTTCTTTAATTCTTGTTTCTAATTGTCGGCCTGTTTCACCTATGTATACAGAACCACATTCACATGTTAGTTTGTAAACTCCGCTTTTTTTAAATTTATCTATTATGTCTTTATTATTCATCAGTTGTTTGACATTATTATTTGTGCGGAAAGTAGTGTTGATGTTGTATCTTTTTAAAATATTTGCTAATTTATATGTTATAGGTCCATAACTTAACAAAAATTACTAAATATAACCTTTTAACATACTTAGGACCTATAACATATAAATTAGCAAATATTTAAAAAGATACAACATCAACACTACTTTCCACACAAATAATAATGTCAAACAACTGATGAATAATAAGGACATAATAGATAAATTTAAAAAAAGCAGAGTTTACAAACTAACATGTGAATGTGGTTCTGTATACATAGGTGAAACAGGCCGACAATTAGAAACAAGAATTAAAGAACACCTAACAAGAAATACCACCTCAAATTTTGGAAAATATATTCAAGAACGTTTTCACAAATTTGATAAAAACACCACAGAACTCCTTCACCAACAAAATAAAGGAGCTAAACTTAGCTTATTAGAAGCAATGGAAATACATCGTTTAAAAAAACAACATCCACTGTTTAAACGAACAATTGCAAATTGAATATACTCCGTTATTTATATCAATAATTAAATTACATATGACAATTAATTTTAATATTTTTTCATATCTAATTAATACTGTAAGTAATAATAAGTAATATTTTATTTCTACATTTATTTAATAACTCATGTTTTTGTAGTAAGCACCTGAAGATGGGTATATAACCCGAAACCGGTTGTGCATTTAATATTAACATAATAAATAGTTGAAGTACAACCTACTTATATCATTCTAAAAGATAAAGGTAATGTAATAAAAATAAAATCAGTAAAGAATAGATATAGCACATTTTAACCGCTTAATGCACAGTTCCGTGACATACACGAGCGGCATATACTTGCAGAATTGTGCAGCTCCGTGAACATCACGGACACAACAAATTCTGTTCGTTCAAATATTACAACTCCGTATATGTCGCGTCTAATTTCAAATGATTTATATCCAAATATTCTAAATCTGTTTATGTCACGTTTCATGTTGGATTGTTTATATTCTAGGCATGTAGGTTTGTATAAGTTATGTTTTTTTTCTCGTTTAGTTCGTTTATTTTAGTTTGATTATTATGGGGTGTTATAAAAACGCAACGTCTGTGGTTTTTTTATTTTGACTGCATTGAGAGAAAAACTTTCTTTTCAAATCAGTATAAATGTAACTTTGTTCAAGTGTACATGCATCGTGAAATACATTTATAAAGTGATAGTTGAAATTTGTAATAAAGATTTTACGATAATTTATAATTTTCTCTTAGGTAAGTTTTTTTCATTATTGAATAGTTGGATATTTATTCAGAAATTTTTTATAGTAAAATGTCTGAATTAGAAGATTCTGAATTTGAGTATGCTAATTTATCTGAAAGTGAAAGTGATGATAGTGATGTGGAATCGGATTCCGAAGATAGTGAAAATAACCACTAATCGGCTAATACTTGGCAATAAAAAAGTACAAATGTTTTAAATCCAGCTCCACCACGTTTTCAATTTTTGGGCATCCCAGGTTGTACATTCAATGCGAATAATTTTGAAACCTTGGATTACTTTCAATTAATTTTTGATAACGATCTAGTAAATTTATTGGTCTCCGAATGTAACAGTTATGCAGAACAGCCGAGAAATGCATTTTTTCAGCATAAACTTGTTAACAGTAATATAAATTATCATTTTCTACACAAAAAAAAATTGATTTTTTTTACCCTTAACTAATAAAAATATTGTGCATTAAGTGGTTAAATGCAAAGAAACACAAATATATAACATTCTAAAAAACCAAGGAAGAAATTATGAATGTGTATCTCAAAAATTCAAAAACTGAGTCTAATTATGTTAGCATTTGTTAGCAAAAAGGAATATAGCATTCTGTAGTAAAGTTCGTTGTTCTTATTTTTCTGTAAACATTAACCTGCAACAAATAAAGTTGTCGATTTTTTTTATAGACATGTTTCCTTTAAAAGATGAGAATGTATTTAAAATATGGCAAAACTATAGGTTCTCTTTCTAAACATTTTTGTTTAATTTGAAAAATATTTCAAAGAGTTACAGGAAATATTTCGTTATTATTTCAGTTTAAAATTGAATGAAAATTATTTATTGCGAAATAAAAAATATCTTTTAGCCAAATTTCGGTGGATATATCTTTCAGTATAGGTTATAGGAAAAAATGTCATATAGGTAGATAAGAGTTTCTGCTTCATTGGAAAGTAATTGTAAGCCACTTAGATATCACCTGTAATTTCCGGTTTGGCTATGATGGGCCAAAATTCAATTGATGTACAAGAGTAAACTCATTTTTATATTGTTATTTTCTTATTTTTATAACTATTAAATTATTATTTTTGTCATCACATAACTATTAAAAAAACTCATAGGAAATATTCCTGATCGTTTCATTTTAAACTAAAAATTAAAATTTTTATTGCAAAATAAAAAAAAAAATTTTTGCCCAAAATTTTGGAGACCAAACGTAATCTAAACTACTAATCACGTTCATTTATGCATCAATGGTTCACCATAAGTTTGGGAACTTTTGAAACAGAGTTATCATACATATACAGGGTGTCCCAACCTCGGCGGATCGGTGGATTATGGCTTTATTACTGAAGATAGACCAAATGTGTAAATACAAAAGTTATATTGCATTAAAAAAGGTACCTTCTTAAAATATTTTTTATTTCTAAATATAGTAAGGAGGCGCACAGGGGACATCAAGTTCATTTTCTTAAATGGCACCACACCGTTTTAAATTTTTACTTAAATCTCTTTATTTAAACTTTTCCAACGGTACCGGGTTTGTAATGTCTTAAATCAATATTTTTCGAGATATTAATTTTTTTAGATAATTTTTGGTCAAAACATTACTCTATTTAAACTTCATTCTCAGAGAAACGGTTAAAGGTGGGGGTTTTAAATTGATAAGTGTTTCAAGGGGAAGCTTGTCTGATGCGAATCCAGTCCGTTTCACTTTTCTGTTACTAAATAGAGGTTCAAAAATATTGATTAAAAACACTAAAATTGAAATGACTCTAACTCATTTTTTTTTAATGGAATGATATTATATTCGTTTCATATTATAAAAATAGATTAAAAATTTAGTTTTTTTGTATAACATTCCCTATACCTAAATCAAACCGATTGTGGGTTGAGGGTTCCTACACAATAATCGCACAAAATTTTTATCCACAAGTACACAACAGTTTTCACGAGTTATACATACTTCAATGAATTACATTATTAAAATGTCAAATTGACAAATACATTTTACTGTAGAATAAAGGTTTGTGCGGTGTGAATTCGATCATTGTTTATACGATGACTTAAACATTATTTAATTAAACAAAATACTTAAAAAACATTCTTAATGTAAAATTTAAAAATAATTATTTACTTTTTTTTATAAATTCTGAATAAGCGAAAAAAGTATTAACGAAAAGACATTAATTTACCTAAAAATCGCGTAAGAAAATTTATTTTTTTCTACAAAAATCATAATTGGTTAGATTTAGATATAGGGAATTTTATACAAAAAGATTAAATTTTTATAATATGAAAAGAATATAATATCATTTCCATTTATAAAACATGAGTTAGTGCCATTTCAATTTTAGGGTTTTTAATCAATATTTTTAAGCCCCTACTTAGTAACAGAAAAGTGAAACGGACTGGATTCGCATTGGGCAAGCTTCCCCTTGAAACACTGATCAATTAAAAACTCCCACCTTTAACCGTTTCTCTGACAATGAATTTTAAGTAGAGTAATGTTATGACCAAAAATTATCTAAAAAAATTAATATCTTGAAAAATACTGATTTAAGACATTACAAACCAGGTACCATTGGAAAGGTCTAAATAAATAGATTTAAGAAAAAAATTTAAAATGGTGGGGTGCCATTTAAGAAAATGGACTTGATGTTCCCTGTGCGCCTCCTAACTATATTTGGAGATAAAAAATATTTTAAGAAGGTACCTTTTTTAATGCAATATAACTTTTGTATTTACACATTTGGTCTATCTTCAGTAATAAAGCCACAATCCACCAATCCGCCGAGGTTGGGACATCCTGTATGTTATCCAAAAAGTAAGATCACAGTTAGCAGCTGTGGATTTATTTATTATTTTTTTCATTTTCTTAAAGCACCTGTTTTAAAGTTTAGGTTTTATACCATCCACTTTAATGTAGTATGAAACGTCATCATCACTTTCATTATAACTTTCCTAATTACTAGGAAAAATAGTAAACAAATTTTCAAATCATTAAAACTAATAATAATATATAATTTCTAAATTATTAGAACGAGTAATCAAAATATTATTGTCAATTGTGTTCTCAAATTGTGATTTTATGATTTTAAACATCTTCTATTAGCAGGACTTCCGAAGAAATGATCTCTCATTTACATATATTATAAGTAGGTACCAAAGCACCTACAAAAATGTTTATTTTTCTTATTTATCTTTAATTTTCGTTTTATCCGGCGTTTCTCTTATCCTGTGGGTCTCCGGCCCCGAAATACGTGGTTTGAAGAGAACCTACTCTATATAAAAATAAATAAAGAAAACTACATAATATCAGTGAGTTTACTCACTGATAATATGGACTTCTCACAAATAAATATCCCAATACGTCAAATAATCTTTGCACTGTGGACAAATGCTCATTCTATACTCTTAATTGAAATGCGTGCTATATTCCAGATCTCCAACAACTGAACAACAGCTAATAATTGATCACTATTTAACAGTTTGTGACAAGATTTTATTTCGACTTCTACAATAACTAGTAACAATCAGATCATTGTCCAGCCGTTATGTACCTTCAAATCCTTCATCTCCTGATGATCACGGACACACTCTAATCAATAGAAATTGAATCAACCTTGTAAATATTGCCAATCCATATGATGCGGTGTCTTAAAAGGAGTCCAAAATTGCAAAGTGTGCTAAGATGAAAAACACCAGTATATTCTGTTGACATTTAGGTAAAAGCAACAAATATGTCGCCGGCGACGATGACCAAAAAAACTTTTTTCTCCTGATTCTCAATTACTAAATTGAGTAGACCGCACTTTTCCTCCATGTCGTATCACCCTAGGGTAATTACGATAATAAAAAATCACGCTAACTTGTAGAAAATTGTATGAGAATAAAATAAAATGACACCTTTGAATATATTATTATTGCAACCTAGGTGTTGTGTACTAAAAGTAAAGTGAAACAATTGGCAATTTGGACTTTTACTACAAATAGCAGTTCGTGACAAAATTAAACTTGGCACTCCTTTAACTTTGATTAATGTCAATTTGCGACCGCTTGGATTTTAAGAGACCTGATATTTTGTTCCGCGTAGAAAGTTTCATTTATAATATCAACAACAAATGCATTAAACGTAAAATTAACGATGATAATGTAAAGTTTATAAAAGTTTCTAAACATTATTTACTTCTAACCTATTCGAAGTAAGTATATTTTAAAAAGTATAAACTTAATGTTAGTTTCATTCATACATAAAAAAATGGGATTTGTATTTAAAAAAATTAATTTATATTTGAATAAAGTTTCCCAAAATGAGAAACGAGTATTCTGACAGAAAAATATAAATAAATGTTTGAACTCGAACAATTTGAGCAAGGTAACATCATAGACAAAGGAATATATTTCACAAATAAAATTTTATTAAAATAAATACAATAATACAGAATATAATATTACAAGCTTATTATATCATCCAAAACTGTTCTCAACTTTTCATGTTTTATTAATTTTTTAATGTTGAACATTTTGCGCAACTTGCGTCTTATTTGTCTCATTTCAAATTATTTCTGTATACTAGCGTAGTAATACTCTGATATTAAGGTAATAATAATAAATGTTCAATTCACTTTGTTCTCAACGACTCTGTTGCTCGCAGAAAATTGAAGTGCTTCTTCAATTTGTAACACTTATATAAGTCGACCCTAAAATATTGAGGCAAAAAAAGCAATTGAACTAAAAAATCAATATGCTTTTAAAATCAGGAAATCTCACATTCACATGTACAAAGTGAGAACTTAGTCTCATTTAAAATTATTTGGGTATAATAGCCTAGTATATATACTCTGATATTATGGTAATATTTCTAATAAAATATATAAAAACAATAATAAATGTTCGATTCACTTTGTTCTCAACGACAATATTGCTCACAGAAAGTAAGTAAGAACTTAGTCTGATTTAAAATTATTTGGATATAATAGCGTAGTATACTCTGATAAGTGTTGTCTCATCTTAGCCATTTTATAAATGTAAGTGACGTTATATACAAATAATAATTTTAATGTATTATTTATAAAGATTTTAGTTTGTAATTTACAATTTTCAAATTTATTAATGTTCACGATGGGAATTATATGGAACATTTCTTAATTTTACATTCTTTTAAGCAGATTTGCGTAAAATTACATTTTTCATGTAAATATATGCAACTGTAATTTAAAAATTACTCGTGTGGATAAGTAATTGTACATGTCCTATAATGTAAAATTGCAATACCGTTTTTAGAGTGTGTTTCACAATAAAATTCACGGCGCAGTAATTTTCGGAGGCATAAAATTGAAAAATACAATTATAATGTTCATAATAATAACACACAATATAATGTGCAAAGCGCGGCGGACATAATAATATCAATGTACGCACATATCAGCAAAATAATATAGAACAGGCCGACAGAGAGAAGGCGGGACAAAGTGCAATATGTAGGTGGTATCTATAACGTTTCTATTTATTCCTCATTTTAGGTTTAGATCGGTGATAAAGTAGTTGCTAATTTGTAGCCGTGGATAGTAACAATGTCTTTTAAAGATGTTACGCATAGTCGAGAATGCGCATCCACGACTATTTGTGCTGCTGGGGTCAGTAATTTCATAGTTCGAATAGTTTGTTCTTGTCTTATATTTTGCGTCGTAACTTCTAAATAAAATAAGGATTATTATAAAGATGTTCACACTCTGATGTCTTATGGACAACTGAACTCCCAGGAAAAATATACAGCTCAAATATTTCAAAGTTGCTTTGAGAATTGCTACAAAAATTAATATAATTAAATTTAAAAAAGTGCAATAGGTATAATGCATAATCTTCACTGAAATTTCTCAACTAGGCAGCTAGACGATTGAACCCTTCGCACTGTCTATACCTAACTCGTTAAGGATAATTGCCCACTTTGTACGTTCGGTCTCACCATTATCCAGAGTTGATACTTCACCACATTGTGGCATCAGTTGTGCGAATTGAATCGTCCGACATTTTTATCTCGAAGAGAGATCGCCTTTTGAGAAACTCATATCAAAATAATAACAATCAACCTGCTGTTAAATTATTTATAGTCACGAAGACCCCCCGGAAGTCAAAGGCACTACACAGAGGCCCGGGGTTAAACAGCGATTGAATGATTTAGTATTCTGACTTGTAGAAAAACTCTGTGAATTTAAAGATAGTTTATTAAAATATGCAACCACGTTTAATTGAATTTCTGTTCTATGCATTGAGACACTTTATTTAATACCACACAAATTATCTTACATTTTAAACCAGAAGTAATTTTGATAACAAAGGAGGGTTAGTGGATGAGTACCGCCTAAACAGTCAAGTCTGGAGAGTCCAATATGACCAAATTTAGAGTTCACCGCTTCAGTATATTTAAATTCAGTTGTCCAACCTTGAAGCACAGATAACCAGATAACTCAGCGAATAGGGAAAAGGTTGGCGGTTTTGAACCTTGAAATGGCATCATTTTGTGTTTAGTTCTGGCATTATTTACCATTTAGAGAGTGGCGCTGCAAGCTGCGAGTTTTAACCTTGAGCGCTTCATTCCTAAATTAGCTCTGA
>JAWQRP010003714.1:0-12911 GCA_033557875.1 Quadriops clusia
TCCACTGATTACGTTTTTACTATGCACATAAAGGGTATGTAAATTTTACAACAATTGTTTACATATCCTCTGATTCTTTAAACTTGCAAAGGAGAAACGTGAACTGAAACGTTCAGTGCAGGCTGGGCACGTGCATATTTTTAAAAATAGATAAAAAAGATTACTTCCGGTTGGACAGTTGTGCTAAAATTACATATCTGTGAGTTTTTTGTTATTTCTGAAGCTGGTACAAAATTTGAAACAAATACCTTGAAGCAAAAGGGAACTTTACTTGAAAGAGTTACACTTCCGTTTCAGGTAAACTACCACTTCCGGTTGAGAGATTAAGTTAAAATTTGATATCTGTGAGTTTTTCGTTATATCTGAAGTTAGTACAAAATTTGAAACAAATACCTTGAAGCAAAAGGGTACTTTACGTAAAAGAGTTTCACTTCCGTTTCAGGTAAACTGCCACTTCCGGTTATCCGAATTAACCCAAAAGTTGATACGAGTTTACTTTTTAGCTCAAATGACTACATAGCAAATTTCATCGATCTAGCTCAAGTCGTTTGTGAGTTATCGTGTTTACACACACACACACACACACAGGCAGACAAAAAAGAAGAATAAGGGCCAAATCGACTCAAAATCACTCAAAACGTCGAGAATCATCAAAATCTCAAAAATTATTTTTCGCATGATCACTATGCTTTCTCTGCGAGAAAGTAAAAATTCAAATAACCTGCCGCTCTGCTTAAATTGGTAACTTCACTATAATTTGATGTTATAGATTCCAGAATACACATTATAGAATATTTGGTTGTCTAAATTATGAATTGGTATTTAGGTACTTCAAGTTTTGCAGTAAACACAAACAAAAATGAGTGCAAGCAATTACTTTTAAAAAATTTTACATGCCTCACCTCAAATATGTATCACCAGAGGGCGCATTTTAATGCAATGCACCCCGGTTAACAAAAATTTTAAACAAGCCTACTTTTCTTTAAAATTTTCACTAAAAGTTACCTCTATTACGCCGTGTTGTCTACAGACAAATATGCTAATCAACAGTATTTTTTGGAAAACAAGTTTGTGGAATTTCTTCTGAGACCCGATTTTACAAACGACAGTTATCTCTCAGTTAATTAGCCAACCAATCAACTATTGCTATTTTAAAAATTCCTGATAGTTGATTGGTTGGCTAACTAACTGAGATAACTGTCGTTTGTAAAATCGAGTCTGAATTGAATTACAAAATGACGATGAACACTACATAATTATGGTAATAAATATCTGAACAACTCTCCCAATATTTTTCTTTCGTAGCGCTGGTGTCACAGTACCATTTAAAAATTAAAACTTTTTTACTTTTATTTTGTTTCTTTTTAACATTATAATGTAGGAGACTTTTTGACCAAAACATGAAAGATACATCATTTTTTGAATGACCCCCATTTTCCTCTTCACAAAGGCAAGCTCTTTCTTTCTATGGCACCCTCCATAACTGCTCGCTTTATATCATTTTAATCTCCTGACGGACGTCCTTCAATTCAGCAATATAATTAGACATCTATTAATAAACACCTGTTATGTTCATAAAGAGATCTGGATATATGAAAAGAAAAAAAGGAATACCTTGGATAATACAATTGGAGGATAAATATAATAAACATTACATATTTTTATATGTAGTTTTATTGACGGTCAGGCATCAAATCAGAATGCAAACTATAACCAACTTCTTAGTCGAAGAGACCGAAGCCCATATCCTCATCCTCGGACTCGGATTCCTCTTTCTTTTCTTCCTTGGCAGGAGCAGCTGCGGCTGCCGGGGCAGCAGCAGCAGAGGCAGCTGGAGCTGCAGCAGCGAACTTGCTGGGATCCTGAAATTAAAATAACTTCATTAATCAAAGAAATAACACATCTAAAATTAAATACAATAATTACACAAATATCAGTTAAAAATTTAATATATCATTACTACAACCAGGATGTTGGGGGTTCAACCTTTCGGTACCAACTCTGACTGCAATTCATAGGTTCCGACATCATGTAGAATAAACGTATGAAATATATTTTCAAACGTATGAAATATATTTTCAAACGTATGAAATATATTTTCAAACGTATGAAATATATTTTCAAACATGAAATATATTTTCAAACGTATGAAATATATTTTCAAACATATGAAATACATTTTCAAACACATATGAAATGTATTTTAAAACGTATGAAATATATTCTCAAAAACGTTGCTCACCTTGATGTACTCCTTGATGGTGGAGGCTTCCTTGAAGTCGACATCGGTGACTGCAGCAAGGGCCAACAAGTTCTTGAATCCATTGGCAATGCTGTGAGGAGCAGAGGCGATGGTTGGATAACCAATAGCAAGACAGACGGCGGCCAAGTTGGCGACACCAGCCATGAACTTTTCACGGAGATCCTCAGGCTTGATGTCCAAGATTTCAGGAGCGAAGATGGTGCCAGAGTCGTATACTTGCTCAACAATCAAACCGTACGAGAAAGGAGAAATGTTCAACATGTTCAGAAGGGTGGCTTCTGAAGCTCCAACTTTGTCGCCAGGTTTCAAAATATGGACATCGTTAATGATTTCAATGGTACCCTTAGAAATCTTAGTAGGGATAGACAGAGCCTGGAAGAAAGAGGTTTTTTCGGGACCGAGCCCAGTGTTCTGGGCAGGGATAATGACGGAACATGGGGCAATGGCACCAGGACGAGCAGGGGCTCGCACTTTGTTTTCCAAGAGCTTATCCCGTACTTCTACGAGATCCCCACGAGTAAAGACAAAACCAACATTTCCCTTGATATGAGGGAGAAGTTTCTCAAGAGCTGGGTTCCTCTCCAAATGCCCCTTGATAGCTTTGCGCATCATGGTGTTCTTGCCCATGAGCACAATAGCACTGCCTCGGAGAGACATACGGATCTGCTGCATCTGCTTTGAGCCGACATTGTCTGCACCCACGATGAAACATTTTGGGTAATCTTCCAACAATTGCTACAAAGATCAATTAAAACAAATTAATACACACCATAAATCTCAGGTATTCAATCTATTTATAAATAGAAGTATGGTCAGAGCATTGTGTCCACAGATTTCTCACTTATACCAGGGGTTCAAACTTTTGCAAGTTACTGATATATTTGGAGTACTTAAGAGACGAAAAATTAGTCATCATGTGTATGTAGATCGGAAAAGAATAACAATGCAATATTGTTAATACTTACGATAAGTTTGATGAAGTAGTTTGACTTCCAAGTTGCCTTGTCCTCCCTACCCATCTTATAGTGTGTAGGGACTCGTTAGAATTTAAGGATCTACAGCATGGAAGGAGAAACATTATACACAAAGTAATATAACTTTGTATAATATGCAAATTCTATTATATAAAATGCAAATAAATTTGTGTAAAATACAAATGAAATCAATTTAGTTCAGTTCATTACGCACTTGAAGTTTTAATTTTATCAACTTTACATAACTTTCTTTTGACATTATGATTTTCTTTATTCGCAAATAAAATAATAAATTATGATTTCTGAGTGTTAAAGTATAAATAAACAACACGTTAGTAATAATTAAATGTGCGCATAATATTAAAATTAAAAAAAAATAATATCATTTTAATGGAAAGATGCCAGGTAGACATAACCTAAATTTGATTGAAAGTATGTACGTATAAATACTTCCATTAAAAATATATTTTGTCAAAAAATAAAACTGTAGAATTGAAGATTAAGTAAATGTAATTAATTTAACGAAAATTTAATACATTATTTAAATAAGATGAAAACGATAAATAAAGATTTAAAATCTAGAATACTCACCAAGACGAAATACACTATACAAAGTTTACGAGCGCAATGAAAGAGAAGCAGGAAACGGTTACTGACGTTTCTGCCGGTACGATTGCAGCGCCACCGCAAGTGGCGCGTATTTTAAATGTAAACTTGTTTTAAGTCACATACGCATTATTTAAATCCTGTATAATAAATAATTAAAACTTTAAGTTTATAATTTATATTGTTTTGAACAATAATTACATTGCAGTCTGGTGTACTCAAATAATTCTTAATGCAGTTTTCTGCAAACCAAGAAATTCATAAAACGCTATGACAGATTATATATGATCATTTTTACGTCGTTGATTTTTACCAAATTTTTACATATTGCACTTTAAAGCATATATAAATTTGATTTATAATTTTAAAATTTTATAAAAAATAATAAATGTTTTAATGAACTACTGTTAATGATTATTATAAACTTAATTAATTACTTAATTGTGCATTTGCAATGAGAATTAAATGGAAATGAGAAACAAAAACCAAGAAATAAATAAAATGCTTGGTTATGTTGCACTAATATTGTAACATGGGCCCCTATCATGAAGATCATATTCTCCCCATCACGTAAGTGAACTAAATTTTTACTTACAGCATTATTTGCTGTTTAAAAATTTAACAGCCTGTTAGTGTAAAATTTCGATTTATCTTAATTATTTATTATTGCTGTAAACAATTCATGATGGTTTCGCTTAAACTTTTCTTCTATGTATAAATTACAGGCATAATGGTTAAATATATAAAATTGTATACTTTTATTTTTTGTTCAGTAAGCTAATGGGTTTCATTAATATCTGATATCGATTGATTAATCACAATTATCAAAACTACGGTAGAGAGACAATATGTGGTCAATTTAAAACAGGACTACAAAATAAGTGAAGAATATTAAAAGGATATCAATAGAAACGTTAGATGCATATAACTCAGAAGTAACGAAAACATTTAATAATACAAAACTTTATTTGACATACCCTCCAGCTGCACTACAAAAGATTAAAAATATTGGTTCTTATACCCTAACTGTTCATGAATAGTATAAATTAGTTATAAATTATGCAACATTGAGGAAGACTTTTTATATAATATATATTATGTATATATTATAACAACAATTCTTTGCATTAACTTCAACGATTCAAATATATGTATAAGCTATAAAATTCAACAATGCAACTTTTGAAGCAATTACAAAATGACTAGAATGAATTGCTGCTTTGTAAATTTATAAGTAAATAAAATAATACCACATCATTGCTGATGTGTTACGTTCCACGGGAACATAGAAAAATAGAACTGTTTCTAAACAAACAATTTGAATTTTACTAAATATTGCACAGGTTTGAAAATTTTCATGTTGAAAATATCTAGTTACTTTTATTTACCTACTAATTTGAATATATTTATAAGTAATGTATGGGTACTATTATGTATAACGATAGATATGGACAAATATTATTGTAATTTTTATTTATTACTCAGTCTCATGGTTCCTTTGTATTTAAAATGAAATAAGTGCACCAAAGCACATTATTTAGCAAAATCTACAGATACATAATTTAATAGTACCCAACAAGTAAAACAACATTTTATACAGTTCGTTCGACACCTATGAGTTCTTCAAAGAGTGTCGCACTAACATTTTTGCCATGTAATACTTGGTGTGAAAATCTTAATGTGGCTTGAGCTAAATCTCTAACTGTCCATTTTCTGTCTCTCAATATTCTGTACACTGTATCTAACATAACTAGATCTGAATGTCCGGAAGTGTAGTAGATTAAAGCTGGAACTCCCGCTACGCTCGCTGCTAACCATTGGATAATAACTTTTAACTGTACTTCACCTTGTTTCGATTCCCCGCAACCCCAATTTCCAGTTGTAACTGGCTTAAGGCCGTTTTTCGGCATTTGCGAAAGTTGAGATAGCTGAAAAAAGTTGAAGTGTTAATCAAATTAATGTTATATTGAGAATAAAATGATTAAACATGGACACGTTGATGTTAGTTTAAAAATGCATTGATAATATTGAACTAATAGACAGGATGCATATATAAGTTTTTTAAACATGAATGATAATTAATTGTCCAAGCAAATTTGAACCTCATATTTGTTACTATGTAATATGAATTTATTTCAAAAAAATACATTTACATTCAATTAGTAGTGATCAGAAAACCGTTTATTATTAGTAGAATTACCAAAATTTTTATTCAAATATTTATTCTTCCCAAAAGATTACCTGTTGTTCAGGAACACACACATTTACTGATTCATCTTCCAAAGTTTGTATGACTTGAGATATGTAACTCACGACCAAAGGTTTGCGCTTAGACGTTTTAGTTTTGCTAACTACTTTTTCTTGTCTACATAAAGCATTAATAAATGGGGTTTGGGTGACATCGGGTTTTGCTGTAGGACTGGGTTTCTGTTTAAAAAAAATGTCGTCTAATTTATTTATGCTATACATATGTTGGATGGTTTAAGAGATTTGAATTGATTAATTCGACCAAAGTTTTATTCAATATGACCATATAAGAATTATAAGCAGGGTATATTTAGCTTAGGTATCTGCCTTTTTATTTGCAAATATCCACACAAATGAAGTTAACTAATGAAAAGGAATGTATAAAAATGATAATGAAATTAGTCAATTCAAATTTAAAATCGTGAGCAACTTACCAGCTGCGCAGCAAGTTTGTGCTTATGTTTTGCTAATTCCAAACTTAACGATTTGGCATTAAGAACTAACTTATTCTTTTTGGTAATATCACCCTCTGCTGCGTTTTCACAACCATTTGTTAAAGGAACTCCAGCGAAGGATTCACTTAAGGCGCGTTTGAGCAATGAGCCAGCAAACTGAACAACGGCCAAGTCTCTAGAATTTAATTCACGTTTTTTCCTGGTACCAGAGTCTATTTCTATAATAGGATCTTTCAACCACTTGGAAAATTGTTCGTATACTTCTTCAAGTTCAGAACTAAAAGAATCAACGTGCATTTAATGTTATATAAAATATGTTCGAACGTACCTGTACTCAGTACTAAAACTGTAATCTGACGATTTGTTTGATTCTCTTTTGCTTAAAGCCGGCTGCTTACTTTTAAACTTGTCAACCCAATCTTTTTCATGTTGCAAAGAATCTTTGAACATGTCTTCATGCAACGAATCTTCATTTAACATGAATCCTCGAGATCCACCTCTTCGTAATCTAAAAATAAATTATTTGTGATAAGTAAAAAGTTATGGCATTTAAAAAGAAACATTTCCAATAATTGAATATTAAATATAATTTAATCATATAATAAGATGAATATTTATTTTTTTGAACCTGAAAACAGAATTCAAATCTATTTTTGAAAAATGTTTGTTAAAAAATGGAGAATAAATCACTCACTTAGTAAATAGTACTTCTGTAGCATCTTCTTTTAAAATTTCCATTCCTTCTGATGATGAACAACTATTACTTGTACTTGGTAATAAGAATTGATGAAATTTTGCCGCGAGTTGTTCTCTCAAGGAATAATCAAAACCCTGAGGATTGCTAACAATACAGGAATGATCATTTTTGTTTTTTAACACTACTCATGTGAATGAAGCAGTGAAAAATTCTCTATGGAATTTTAAAGTGCTAGCTGACAATCATGCTAAAGCCCATTTTTTAAATAAATATTTCTTAATTTAAACAAACAGATAGATAAATATGCTAAATATTAATAGGGACATTTAAATAGTTTTCCTAGCTTCTAATTATAAATAAGCAACAATAATTTGTATAATTTTTTTTAGAACAATCTAAGGAAGACGTAAGCATCCATGCAGTATACTATTACACGTGTAATCCTTTTTAGATAATTTACAGAAGTGCGTTCCACATTTCAGGCTACTACATTTTAACCTTCTAAAGTTAACTCACTCTTTATCAAGATGTCCAACACTAAAAGATTCTAATAAGTTTTCAAATGCGTCACTAGGAAGTGATGTCACCACACTACACGATTCACTAAGGTATACCTCATCCTTTGTTGGAATAAATATAAATCTGATGCAATCAAAAATTTACAAGGAAATTTACATAAGAAAATAAGATTACTTTTAAATTAAATAAGATTACTTTTCCTTATCGAACTTACTTTTCACTCCAGCTTTCGTAGTTTTCTATTTCCGCATTCGATAAAGTTACATCCACAATACTACTAGAATCGCTTGATGTTATTACTTTTGAATCTTCATTTTCAATTTCATCTACCAGTCTTTTAGATACATTTTTTCATTATGTACACTTTTACAGAGTAATTTTTTAAGCATTTAAATTGACTTACTGTATGTCTTGGTCTCCTAGTCCCGAACCCCCGACTAAAATTCCAACAGCGTAACTAGAATCTTCTGATACGGTTGTAGCGCTTGAGGTTTCCCTCCTAAGGGCATCTCTCAGCCTTTGAGCAAAAGTTTGTCTTCTTTCTTGTGTATCCAAGTCAGTATTGTATCTTTGTTCGAATTGGTCATCTTCACTTTCTAATATAAAAAAAAAATCATGAAAGGTATGAGACAACACTAGATATGAAAATGTAATACCATCATCTAAGCTTGTCTTGGCGCTGTGAAACTCTTCCTCACTTGAATCTACACTTGAATAACGACTTCCTCCCGAAGATTCGGGTTTTCTCTTCACTGGAAGGCATTCCCCTGAAGATCCTAACACTATAAAGCGTCCCCTTCGGTTGTTGAAGACACCTTCTGTGGCAATGACTCTTTTCTCGACTTTCTGATATTCCTTTTGAACCTTGAGATTTCTATTTGGCACATTTGAGTTATCACATTTCGGAGAGTGTGACCTACTTTTATTTGTACTGCACGATTGTTGCATAATCAAGGGAATATTTGCATTGTCGGAGGTATTTGAGCCCATTGATTCTCCAATCGGGCTCAACCTTCTTGGACGATGGCTCGCTCTATTTGGGATAATAGCTGAGGTGCCGTCTACTCTAGATTGCTTCTGCTGAAAAGCTAACAAGCATTTGTTTAGTTCTCTTAAAATATTGTCTTCTTCATATTGACTTAAAGGAAGCTTGGAATAATCTTCTGCATCAATACAGCATATTGTGACCTACAACAATGTTTGCAAATTTGTATTTTGTACGATAATAGTAATAATAATAGTATGTATAATTAGTCTTGAAAAATAATGTCAAACATTTTGAAAGTTTTAATGATGTAAGTAGGACTTTTTGGTTTCAAAATTTTAAGTGTGGTAAAATAATTGTTTCTTCATTTATTGGTATGGATTGGTTTAAAGGTATGGTAATAGAATATATTTTTTTTTGCTTCTTTTACCTCTTTAGATAAATCAATCTTTTCTAAACAAGCCCTTTTCTTAGGATCTAATATTCTGGAAATGTGACGAGCCTTTTCTATCGTTAGTACTTCGTTATCTTCTAAAGCTTCGACGTTCAATAGAACACACAGCAGTTCTGGAAATGTTACTAATGTTATTGATTCCTAAAATAGAGAAAATCGTTTGTGATTACAAGTAATAAGAGAAGTAGTTTTGGTGAATACCTGAGAATTTCCATTCGATAAAACAGTCCCGCCCACTTTTGAATTGGAGAAACAAATTTGCAGAGAGTCTGTGTCGCTTTTTTCCATTTTTCCTTCGTTTTTGATGTGTAGGGAACACAGCGGCAAGTTGCATTCTAACCAGTCTTCAATGGTCAGCCATTCTTTACTTGACATCACCTGAAAAAATTCTAATCAAAGTTACAGGCGCTGAATTTTTGTATTTTGTTATACCTGGCGGAGGACTTTAATGTGCCCCTTGCTATTTTCTTGGTCTTCGAGCCAGTCGAAGTAATACATTATGCTTTTTAGTTTTGATTTTTGTGAGTTCACAGGCAGGTACTTGAAAAAATTTGTAAAGTTAAAGTTTTGCAAGGTGGGGTGGCTTTTGTCGGTTCTCTTGGGAAATGTTGAGAAGAAGGCGTTTGCTATTAACGATGCGACAAAGTTGTATTCTAGTTCGATGCAGTCGGCTGAAATGTGAATGATGTTATTTTAAAATGTCGTTTAAGTGTGGGTGAACATACGTTGCTGTTGCAAACTGAAGTGAAGCCCGTCTTTGGGTTTAAATTCCTTTAAGCTTAGTGCACGTTTTATAATATTTGGCAAGGTGTTGTTCAAGAAGTTGCTTCTTTCTTCGCTGCATAAATCATTATCTAAGAAATTTAGAAAGCTAACGAACAATTGAGGGTCTGTCGTGTCTTCATCGGGGTCTAAGCTCACGCTAGAAAAAAGGAGTAGTTTAATGTTATGTTTAGGGGTAGGGGTTGCCAGATATTACTTGCATAATTCGTGTATCCTTTGCATACCCTCTATTAGTTCTATTGTATTTTTGGTGTTGGATATTTTTTTGAGATGGTTTTGTACTGAAGCCCACCAGGGCAGGTCGCACGGTAGCATCACCAAGGCCATTGTTTCCTGAAAGGAGTAATGGGTTCTTTATTGGGGAAAATCGAGGTGTTAGTTTAATTACAAAATTACTGCACAAATTGCTTTTTTTATGTGTCGTTTTATCTGGAGACTAAAATTATTACATCAGCGTTGCACAACAGTAAAAGTTATATCGTCGGAAATTATCGGGCATACGTGTCGAAAAGGTGTTGTAAATAAAATATTGTGGCCCATGTTTTTATTATTATTTGCGCTTTCAATGCTAATGGCAGAACGTTTTAATTGCTTCGTGATGTGTAACATACGTTAATGTTATCAGTTATATTCTCGTGGATCAACGGACACAAAAGTCCACTTTAGGTACCATTTAAAAATGTGGCATCAGTTGTTTGTTTTCTTTGGTAAGTGATCTCTCTCCTTTTATTTGTTTTAATTATCTGCTTTTATTTGTTTTAATTATCTGCTTTTGTTTGTTTTAATCGTTTAAGGACCGCTTTTACAGTAGATAGATCGGGTCGATAAATTGCAAGGAACCTTTTTGAGTTTAACGGTCAAATAGGATTATCTGGTGATTGTAAAAGTGGCCCTTAGAATATAAAATTTATGTTTTCATTATATTTTACAAAGTTTGTTTGCCCTCACACTTTAATTGATTATTTAGACTTCAACATTGTTGAGATGCCGGCGTCGTTGCTGGTTGTATCTAGCGCATCCCCGACGCTTTGGCGCCTCCGAGACACACATTCCATCGAGCAAAATAATAAAATCATTATTGGGAAGCAGAAAGCGCTTTCTAGCGATATTCTTAATCGCCGTTTGTCGTTCCTCTAGTGATTTTCTTTGCATAAACAAATCGGTTTCCCGCATGACATTACATTTACATAATACAGTTGGCATTCGCTTCTTGGCTAATAAATATTGATGAAACTAATTTTTCTTGTGGGCGCGTGAATTTCATGGTCAACAGTCCGGCGAAAAATCGATTTAGATTTGATGTAGTAAGTTTGGAACGATCATAATCACGTTGAAAGTGTGCGATCGGGTTTTCTGGAAAGCATAGCGAGAAAATTGGGTGAGTCAAACTTATAAATGTTAAAATTGTCTAGATGTAAACAAGCTAATGGCTTTACTACGAAATATATATAACGGGTTTTGAACGTTTTCCTGAAAGCTCTAGGAGCGTTGCAGGGCGCTTGGACTTTGAAATCAAATCGCGACATATAACACTAATAAATATTGTAGCAATAAAGGTATTTCGAAAGTGAAGATGTAATTTTAGCTTGGCAACTTCTGCTTGATTTTATAGTTAATAACGATTTATTTTTAACTTTTTTTCTTACTTCCTCTAATATATTATTAGAGACCAAGTTTTAATGGTAGATTAACTTAGTTAATGATTTGCTAATATCATCGTAAATTGGGCGTAAGAGTAGTGGGTATTAATGATCGCGACACTTTGGACTTTTTTTAATTGACACGATTATATAGGTCGAGAGTTTGAAAAGTGCATTGTAATTTGGCATTATTTATATCTCATGCGTAGTAAGTTCGTCCCGCCTGTTGTTCTTCGGGTGGCAAGAAACATGCGTGAACATGGAGGTGGGCAAGTATTGATCGGAAAAATGTAGCGGTTACTGCAGTAGGAACGACACATTAAAACCAATGCAATAGTACTCACCTATTTTAAAAAGCCGCGTTCTGATTGCCGAAACTTGTATGTCAGGTCACTTATTTTTAGAAATTATATACATAACGATAATTTCCGCTTTACCAACCCGCTAGAGTCCTTCCCAAAAAAATCCCTTTGGTCGGCCACAGAGCGTTCATTTTCTCGCCTCCAACCTTTGTCATGTATCTAATAGAGTATGTAGAAAGTGTCGCGCCGTTGGCTAGAGGATACCTGAGAACTTTTCACTGAATATCAGCTAGACGCCATGACGATTTTTTGCATTTACTGCCGTGCACCGTCGGCATGGGCTTCAGACAGCACTATAAATATACTCTACATCTCTGTTGCCTTTGTGCCGAGTGTGAGAGAACCGACGCCGACGTCCCCGTGAGACGCGGTCGTCGGTCCAACACAAAATACGGCCTGAACAGCTGTTCCGTCACACAGTGACATTGCTATTTTGGAATTCGCAGAAGAACTTCAGGAGAATGCTTTGTCGCTCTGAGGTGCACATCTCAATTGCACTTTTACAATTTAAAATTTGGTGCATTGGGGTTACAATCTTTTAAAAAAATAAGAATACGGTAAAACCTCGATATAACAGACCTCGATATAACGGATTTAGGATATTACGGAGAAAATTTTGTACGAAAAAATTGCGCTTTTCACTCAAATATGTATGAATGAATTCATTTTAGTTAGACAATAAAAAATAAACATTTTTTATAGGTATTGTTTTATATTTTTTGACTATATAACTTTACATTATATTTTATTATTTCCGCAAATTTGATTCTTGTTAGACTTTCAGAATATAAATAGACGAAATTTGAGTACTAACGTTCAACGTTATATGTACAGGGTGTTTAAATAAAACATGTTTATAAAAAATTCAAATTTCATACCGCTTCTTTGATGTAGTGTACACATACTATCCTTAAGAATTACGCCAT
>JAWQRP010003715.1:0-12911 GCA_033557875.1 Quadriops clusia
GGACTTATTAAGCCGCTAAAGATTCAAGAAAATTAAGGTTAAAAAAATTATCAAAAGAAACCTAGGGCTATTAAGATTTTAAATGTTTAAGAAAATAAGGCACTAAATCGCACTTAACGTTCAAGAAAATTAACCAAAGAACCCTAGGGCCATTAAAACCTTAAAAGTTCAAGAAAATTAAGGTTAAAAAATTAACCAAAGAAACCTAGGACTATTAAGATTCTAAATGTTTAAGAAAATAAGGCACTAAATCGCACTTAACGTTCAAGAAAATTAACCAAAGAACCCTAGGGCTATTAAAACCCTAAAGGTTCAAGAAAATTAAGGTTAAAAAAATTAACAAAAGAAACCTAGGGCTAGATTCTAAATGTTTAAGAAAATAAGGTACTGAATTGCACCAAATGTTCAAGAAAATTAACCAAAGAATCCTAGGGCTATTAAGACACTAAAGATTCAACAAAATTAATGTTAAACAAAATTAACCAAAGAAAACTAGAGCTATGAATACACCAAGAAAATTAACCAAAGAAACCCAGGGCTATTAAGACAAATCTGACACATTTAAAAATGAATAAATCCGAGTGCACAGGGTAAAATGTTTAGATGTATATGGCAACCAGTATTTTTAAAGAGAATTAACTAGCTAATCCGTATGTATCCACGAATTCTAATAATAAACAAATTGACAACCTTTGCACATGTTAAAACTGAAAATATTTCTTTAAAAAGGCGTTTAAAGGCCAGTGATTGTGTTATCAGGAGTTCGTTATTTCGTGCGTTTTTTGCACAAATATTACCATTGTTTTTATCAGTTATCGCAGTGCCGTGAATCATAAAACTACCATTAAACGAACCTGGAAAATAGTTTTCGCGGGCACTTGATGTGAGCGTTTCTTATTAAATCGAGCTAAGAATGACTTGTTTAAATAAGTGTCACCATGATTCTGATAGCAATCTTCTCAGCTTAGATCCGAAGAAGATAAGGGCTAATATTAGTTTTGAAGGCTTGTGCTATGAAATTGATGATCAGAAGGAACTCTCAGGTATGGTAATACATACGAAACTTAAGTAATACATACATAATAATAAAGTAATATAATAATAACAGCAATAATCATAATACAATAATATTTAATAATCATAATACCATAATAATAATATCATTACTATTATTATTATTAACTTTAGGTTTAATTCAATTACGCTTTCTTGGGTTTAATTAATACCTAAAAAACTTACGCGTATTAAACTTGATTAGTTTCTGCACTAATAAATTAAATTCTCGTAACCTAGTTATCAATTTAATGCGGATTGACTTTTTCGCAGCAAATCAAGCGATATGGGCAACGGAATGCATTTTTCATTAGATAAAAAGATATAGAGTAATCTAAAGTTATGTAAATATTTAATATTTTAAGTGCACACCGAAAGGAAGCTAAATTCCGGATGACACTTCACGCATGTTCTGTTTAAAGTGTTAACAACCTTTGCAGAACCAGTAAATCAAGAAGCAAAAGGAATCCACGTTTACATTTAACAAATTATGTTACATTTAATTTAAATTAACTTATTATATTAATATTTAATTATTATAATAATATTTTATTATAATAATATTTAATTATTATAATAATATTTCCATGTTACGTTTGCCTATATTTGACGAATAAAGTCTCAGGCTACATTTTCAAGCGAGTCTTGCACAATTCTAATTTTGCTATTGCTGTCTAATAATGAGTATAATTCCGAGGAGAAAAGGCGCATTAATAAATAAAACTGCACTACTATTTTTAGAATCGTCTGGCTGGAAATCCGCTAAAGTTATCGTATCTAAAAGTGTTTTGTATGTACGTGTAATTTCGTGCTTGGGTGATTTGGTTTGCGTGTTTTGGGCGATTAAAAATCAGGGTCGAAGCTCCTGGGAGCTTTAAACTGCAATTGTAATGAGGAGAAATGCAAGAATGGTAATGTAGCAACAAAGATTAAATTCTTGCAAGAATAATGATTATATGAAATTAAAAAAATAATTATAAAAATGTTTCAAAAATAATGAATTACAGAAACAATTGCAAAAAAATTAGGAGATATCGTACAAAAAAGTAATTATACCATTCAATGATTATACAAAATAATAGTTCTACACAAGCACCTGCGCCAAACACATTGTCGAATCTAGTTTTTTTTATTAACTGAAGGTTATAACCGGGTTTGTACGGAACTTGCAACAAATCCTGTCTTGGGCTCGGTTTAGCTTTGTTGATGGTAGTTTTCGGCAAGCTTCTTTCGGGTCAGGTTCTGCATTGGAATTTTTAGCCATGTCGCTCGAGCAAGCTAAAGAAGCCATTGGTGCGCTCCCGTCGAAGCAAAAGTCTCTAACTAAATTGCAAAGTCTGGCCAAAAGGTCCAGTTACGACATCGAGTTCAAAAATGTGTCTTACGCCGTAGAGGACCGAAGAGGTTTGTTCTCAATTATTCCTTAGATTAGTTCCTTATAGAATAAGTTCACACCGAGCAATAAATGTAAACCTAATGCTCATCACGGAAGCGAATTAAGGAAGAAGCCTTTGAAGTAATTGACGTCAAGCCAGCAATTTCTTAAACAAGATTAAAAATAAAACAGACTGAGCATGCACTCGCGGTTTTTTTTGTGGAAAATCATTCAGATCGGTTCAGAAGGTTAAGTTTGTTGAAAACGAGTTATCACGTAAGGCGATTCCCACGTTCTACGATTTTCCTCTCAGTCAGTGCCTAAAGGTCCTGCGGTGAAAACTCTTCTTGTTTTCAGTGAATTATTATTTATTTTTCTGCTTGTTTGTACGGTGTCTACAAAAATGTCTTCGATTGGAAGTAAAGGATCTAGTCCTTTACAAGATTCGGTTAGTTTGCATAATTCGGTTAGTTTAAATAATTCGGTTAGTTTTAAAAATTCGGCTAGTCTAAAAGATTCGGCTAGTCTAAAAGATTCGGCTAGTCTAAAAGATTCGGCTAGTCTAAAAGATTCAGTGACTACAAAAGGACCAACAAGATTAGGAGCTCACAATTTTCAAGACGAAATCTCAACTTTAAATAATGAAGCTCAGATCGAGTCAGTTGTCGATAAAAGGATGACTTTAAGGAAGCTGCAGAGTTTCGCAAGGAAAACCGCTTACGAACTCGAATTCAATCATTTGGGCTATTCCGTGGAAAATAAAGAAGGTAGATATTATGTGGAAAATTTGCATATAGTTGTTTTATGATGGCAATAAATTTTAATCCGAATCTTAATTAAGTAGATTGGTCACTTAAAAAATGAAATTTGGTAATGCCAAATAAAACTAGCTTTCGTAATAAAAATGAAATATAAAAATGAATAATAAAAAATAATAATAATAAATTGTCTCGGCAAATAAACAAGCAATTAAAACAAAAACAATAAAAAATAAAAATGTGCACGCGCTAAAACCAAGCAAATGTAAGTGCATTAATTAACACGGGGGTATTTATTGCATTAAAAGATGAAGAAAACAAAGTTATTAACTTTTTAAATTGCAATAATTCATAATTATATCAATGTTGGTTTGCGGATCATAATATGAAAGGCTGCTCATATTTTTAAAATTTTTTATGATCGCCGTTTGATGATAATAATTACTTATATACGACCGTGTCGTAAACATGAATCACTAATGTTTACAAAACGGAGCAAATCGAAAGTATTATATGAATTTTTGACTCGCCAGAAATGAACTTAATTGATGCTCGACTTCGCAATAGCTCAACAATGTTCGTACCGAACAACAGAAATGCAGTAACAATCTACTCGATCGATCATAAATATTATTACTTAAGTATAGAATGTTGTAAAATGTACACAAACCGACTCCTAAACCCACTTTCTATAATAAAATAAAACAATCGCTTGGTACAATTATTATTGGCTTGTAGCAATTAGTTTAATTCGGAATTAAGCGGCGTGTCCCTTTCACTCGAAACTAGAACCTTTCTAAGAAAAATTTTGTTGCGAAACTCTAAACAATTTCGCTGTGTATAGTTTGATTTTTGGATGAGCCATTTTACAGGACATTTTATTTCAATTATTTTATTTTTGATTATTTTATTTTTGATTATTTTAGTTTTGATTATTTTATTTTTGATTATTTTAGTTTTGATTATTTTATTTTTGATTATTTTATTGTTGATTATTTTATTTTTACTGATTTTATTTTTAATTATTTTATTTCAAGGATCTTATTTTAATCATTTTTATTTTGAAGTACATATTTTATTTTAATTTTTTCATTTCTGATTAATTTTTATATCATGTTATTAGAATTATTTCGTTGTAAATTATTTTATTTTAGAATGCTTTATGATGAATTATTTTACGATCAATTAATTTATGATAAATTATTTTAAGATAAATTATTTAAGACAAATTATTTTAAGATAAATTATTTTAAGATAAATTATCTTAAGATAAATTATTCTCTTCTATACTACGCTTGGGTATATTTGTGCAGCTTTCATATTCAAAGACTCACAGCCAATGAAGTAAAGAGAAAAGGTGCAATTAGATTTTCTAACGTTTATTCGCTCGGCAAATAATTTAATACCGGTTTCTTCCGCGCAAAGCCAGCGACCTAATAGCAAATAATACGTCTTCCGTCTTGCATTTCCTCATAACACTCGCGTGTTACATGACACGAATTAATTGATAACGCATAAAATGCAGACAAACCTTCATTGTGTGACTAGGAATTGCACAATCCAGGCCGTAACTATTTGCCAGGATAATAATTATTTAACAGGATAATAATTGTTTAACAGGATAATAATTATTTAACAGGATAATAATTAGTTAAAGGAATAATAATTATTTAACAGGATAATAATTATTCATCAAGATAATAATTATTAGCAGAATCATAACATTTCGCCACGAGAGTAATTATTCTCAGGAGAAAAAGCATAATAAAACTGTCCTTAAATTCAGACCAATTTTGATCCTTCACCTTGAACTTGGGTGCACAAATATGCATGAGACGCACTCTACCAATTTCAGACTGGAATATTGAACTTAAACCAGTTTTTCCAATATTTCTGATAAACATATGAAAAAAGTCACTTGTCCCATTATGACTAACGTTCTCTTACCATTTTTCTTTTATTATTTATTAATGTTCTTAAATTATTTGTAAATGTTCTTAAATTGTTTGTAAATGTTCTTAAATTGTTTGTAAATGTTCTCAAATTGTTTGTAAATGTTCTTAAATTGTTTGTGAATGTTCTTAAATTGTTTGTAAATGTTCTTAAATTGTTTGTAAATGTTCTTAAATTGTTTGTAAATGTTCTTAAATTGTTTGTAAATGTTCTTAAATTGTTTGTGAATGTTCTTAAATTGTTTGTGAATGTTCTTAAATTATTTGTGAATGTTCTTAAATTATTTGTGAATGTTCCTAAATTATTTATGAATATTCTTTTATTATTTATCAGTATCCTTTTATCATTTAATAATTTTCATTCACTATTTATTAATATCCTTTGGCGAAATATCAAAATTTTTAGGTTGCACAGCCTTCCTTCGAAATTACACAATTCCTCGTATACACGCGAGTAGTCGCAAGAAAGTGAAAATTGGCACTTCTGGTTTTATAATTTGTATGTACACGTGAACAGGTTTTTTTTTATTTTCTTTGCAGGTGCAACAATCGCACAAAAAAGAAAAGAAAACATGCGTGAACTGCTAACGTTCTTGTGTAAACTTAATTACTTTTATTAAACGGATTGTTTCATTACGGTTTTAGTATTTGATGGTTTCAGTATTTGGCGGTTTCAGTATTTGACGGTTTCAGTATTTGACGGTTTCAGTATTTGTCAGTTTCAGTATTTGACGGTTTCAGTATTTGACGAACTGTTGATTAAATTTTTCATTAATTTCTTTTCATTAAGTTATTTTTCACTATTTTTTTGAAACTCATTTTGTCATTGATTTATTTTTCATCCATTTTTGTCTTGTTAAAATTTTTTCGTCGGTAATTATTGATTTTTTTTTCAGGAAGGAGGCAAATCCTGAAATCCATAAATGGACGCTTTTCAGCGGGAAGCCTCACAGCGATTTTGGGGCCCTCTGGCGCCGGGAAAAGCACTTTGCTTAATATTTTGGCTGGATATGTGTAAGTGATACATTATATTAAAACATATAATAATAATTTGGTATGTGACATTGCGTGTTTATAATTAAATCATTTCTGCACAAACGCACCTCTTCAAAAAAAATGCACTTTTCTTCATTTCTTGTTATTATAATTTTTCCCCTTAAAAAATTAATAAAGGCAATTAATAAAAACTTGTTATCGACTTATGACCGGTACGTAAATAATAACACAGTGATTAGTCCCAATCAACATGAGATATTGGACTCATAACTTACCGAAGGAAAAATAATCGTATAAATCAAACCTTTTTGCCTTTTGTTACATTTTATAACTATTTTGTTACAAAATAATATTAACTACAAAATAATATTAACTACAAAATAATATTAACTACAAAATAATATTAATTATAAAATAATATTAATTAAAAAATAATATTAATGTTTAACTAGACATTAATTAATAAACATTAAAAAACAACGTCCCGGATTCGTAAACAAAAGTTATAAACTTGTAAGAATGACATCGCAAATTTCCCACATATTTTTTTTTATTGTGCATAATATAACCCATAATATCTATCTCCTGTTTGACCGCAACGTGATTCATCATTGTTTAATTCTTGTCTCGTGTTTCAATCATGTGTAACTTAATGATGATGGATTTAATGTTCGGAATCCTCAATATAAAAAAATACCATCCAACATTTTATCATAAAAAAAGTAGTTTAACTTACTACTAATACTAGAAAAAAAAATAATAAAAAAATTAACTCTTTGTAAAAGACACTAAATATCGACCTTAAGTTGCAATAAAAATTGTAATTAAACAAATGTACTTTTATAATGATGGCAGAAGGTCAGAAATAGCTTTAGGTACGAATTGACGGCTTTATTATTGTTATTATCATTTCTATTCCGCTTACGTGGAAGTACGCTGAGTTCGTCAAGGAAAAGTAAATTATTCTACATCGGGAAATTTTATTATAATAATAATTTTATAGTAATAAGTTTATAATAACAATGTTAAAATAATAATTTTAAAATAATAGCTCCTTGACTAAGTTTCGAATGAATGATTCTCAATTAATATCAATTATTTTATGTAATAAATAGTTCATCAGGAGTAACCGGAAGTATCAAAATAAACGACAGGCCGCGCCAAATGAAAGTTTTCCACAAGCTTTCCACTTACATAATGCAAGAAGATTTGGTTCAACCCCTTTTAACGGTCAGAGAGGCCATGACTATTTCCGCTAATTTGAAATTGGGGACGCATATCAACATGGAAGAGAAAATGGAAGTTGTAAGTATATAAATTTTTAACTAGAATATGTAACTTTTTCAGATGTATATTTTTAACTGCAATGGTTTTCCTGTATATTTTTAAATGTATAAATAGATAAAGATGGAAAAACTACATAGCAAAACTACAATATAATTCTCCAAAAATTAAATTTGTATATTTTATTTTTATACAAAGTGTTATCGTTCAATGGTTACACCAAAGTTGGTTATACATATTTTAATTTTCGGTTAAGCTACATCTCCCCGCCTCTTAAGAACGAATTATAATTCCTTGATAATTATCAATGACGTCAATTGCGAAAGGAATTTGTATAAGCGGATTAGTAAATAAATTTCAGTGGCTGTCATACACATGGAGGATAAAAACTACGTTCGTTGCCCGAGGTCTGGTTCCTCGTAAATATTTTAGCGTCGTTGATTTTAGCAATAGAGAGCTACGCAATGAGTTTTTTATGTCGTCTTATTTTGTTGAGTACACAAACAACTTTTTTTTCATAAATCGATATCCAGACCACGTTACTTAATAGCATTTCATCATTTTCAAAACAAGTATCTATTGGAAAGTTTAATATGCAAATTTTTTTCAAGTGTATAATATTTCAAGTTGATAAATTGCAAGCTAATGGCGGATTAGCGAAGCGTATAATTTAACGTGAGCAATTTAAATGGATATTGACAAAATTTCATAAAATTTATTTACAAATTAATTTTAGCAAAATTAATTAAATATTAATTTTAGTAAAATTAATTAAAAATTAAATTAAAAAACATTTTGGTTTAGGTGGAAGAAGTCATCGGCGTTTTGGGCTTGGAAAATTGCTTGGAAACGAGAACTGAAAATTTATCTGGGGGCCAAAAGAAACGTTTGTCCTTAGCTCTAGAATTAGTAAACAATCCACCTGTGATATTTTTGGATGAACCGACCACGTTAGTATTCTAACTTAAAAAAAATAATTTATTTTAGATAATATTTAAATTAATTTTGAAAATATTTATTTTAAATTTCAAAATATTTCATTTAAATTTGAAAACATTTCATTTAAATTTGAAAATATTTCATTTAAATTTGAAAATATGTCATTTAAATTTGAAAATATTTCATTTAAATTTGAAAATATGTCATTTAAATTTGAAAATATTTCATTTAAATTTGAAAATATTTCATTTTAATTTGAAAATATTTAATTTAAATTTGAAAATATTTAATTTAAATTTGAAAATATTTCATTTAAATTTGAAAATATTTAGTTTAAATTCGAAAATATTTAATTCATTTTTGATAATATTTTATTTATTTTTACAAGTAATATTTAATTCTTTAAAAACAATTTTTAGTGGGCTAGACAATTTAGCAACGAAGCAATGCATCGAATTGTGCAAGACCTTGACCCAGCAAGGCAGAACTGTAATTTGCACGATTCACCAGCCATCAAATGTAATATTCCAGCTTTTCGACCAGGTAATAATTAGATAAAATAATTATATGAATCACAAGCAGTAAAAATTTTAGTTTACACATAAATAAATTTTGCTATAAATCAATTTTACTATAAATAAATTTTACTATAAATAAATTTTGCTATAAACAAATAAATTTTGCTATCAACAAATAAATTTTGCTATAAACAAATAAATTTTCTTAAAAAGAAATAAATTTTAGCATTAAGTTTGACACACATAATAAAACCCAAGCTATTAAATTCATCTTAAATCCTAATTGTTTTATTACTATTTTAAGGTTTATTTCATGTCGAATGGTTATTGCATCTACAACGGATCCGTACCCCAATTGGTACCTTTTCTACAATCGGCTGGACTCCCTTGTCCGGAAACTCATAGCCCAGCTGATTACAGTAATATTATATTATTTATAAAATAATTATTATATAATAATTTTATATTATATTAATAGATTATAAGTATAGATTTAAAAAATAATATAATATAATTTTCAGTAATTGAATTGGTGCACATGAACAGCGAATACACAACCCAATTATCAACCTTTTCGGAAAATGGCAAGAATAACAGGAAGACGGTAATAAATCTAAAGGAGCTTTTGGCTCATACCGTCGGAGACGAATCCATTCAAAGCATCTACGCAGAAACGACCCAGCCGATTGAGGAATTCCACAATTTTGGATTTGCGACAACTTTTTGGACTCAATTTTCCATTCTGTTAAGCAGAATGTTTTTGCAAATGTCGAGGAACAAAACCATGATATGGATTCAAATTATTCATCACCTTATATCCGGCGGATTGCTCGGATCGATATTCTTTGGAATTGGCAACGATGCCACTTTGGCTATTTCTAATTTCAATTTTTGTCTGAGCGTCCTCGTGTTTTTCGTTTATACGCATGTTATGGTACCTGTCTTGTTGTGTAAGTGAATTTTTATTTTTAAAAATAGCGAGTAATTAAATAACTAATAAATAATAATAACTCAATGAATAACTAATAAATAATAATAACAACTGAATGAATAACTAATAAGTAATAATTACAACTGAATGAATAACTAATAAACAAAAATTTTAAAAAATCTATTTATAAAAATAAATATTGCAGTTCCAATGGAAGTGAAATTACTTCAACGGGAGTATTTCAATCGATGGTATGGTCTAAAAGCTTACTTTGCTGCTTTCACTTTATCTTCATTGCCTCTAATGGTTCGTATATGGGATTATTACAATACATATGATAAGAAATAATTAAAGTTAATTAAATATAATTGTAGTTAATTAAATATAATTAAAGTTATATAAACATAATATAATAATAATAATGTACATATTATTAAAGTATTACTATTTTGAATTTTGCAGCTTATCTTAGGAATTGTATTTTTGTTCATAACATACTTTATGAGCAATCAACCTTTGGACACGAACAGATTCTTATTATTCAGTTGTACGAGTCTTATGGTAGCTATAACGTCACAAAGTTTAGGACTGGCTATTGGATCAATATTTAGTATAACCGTAAGTTTTGCGAAAAAAAATATTTATATGAAAGTTAATAAAAAAATTTATATGAAAGTTAATAAAAAAAATTATACGAAAGTTAATAACAAAATTTATATGAAACTTAATACATTTTTTTTTAGAATGGATCCTGTGTGGGGCCTTCAATTCTAGCCCCCCTACTCGCATTATGCATCCATGGCGTCGGCTACGGAGCCAAAATTAAACCCTATATGGAAGTCTTAATCCACATGAGTTACCTACGATTCGGATTAGTCGGCCTGATGAACCCGATTTACGAGGAAAGGCCGCATCTAGAGTGCCATGACGAGCTGTATTGCCACTACAAGGACACGAAATTGCTTCTTCGCGATTTGGGAATGGCCGAGAGCAATTACACCATTCAAATCGTAGCCCTCTTGGCATTCTGTATAATATACAGGGTGATCGCGTATGTAGCCCTGAGGTACAGACTAACGTCGGAATTCTCCAACAAAGTGCTCAATTACGCCACAAAAATATTAAAGCATTAACCCATAGAGTACTTGTGATATTTATTTCTTGTTATTATATTCAATAGGTAGATGTAGAGTGATTCTAATTTATTTCTTTTTTATATTTATAGATATTACGCAAACGTAGGCAAATGTTTTAATAATGTAAATTAATTAGCGTTTTTTGATTACCTAGGTAGTTTTATTACTATCACTATTATGTATTAATATGTATGTATTTTTTATATAGTAGTTAGAAGAAATTAAAACATAACATTTGGATGATTTTCTACTTCCTTTATTATTAATTTATTCATTGTTTGCTTTCCGTTTGAAAGTAAATTTACCTTTCTGAGCCTTTTTGATTTTTTCTTTTAGCGCACTAATGTCTACGTTACTATTAGAAGAAGAACTCGCTTTCGAAGTCGTCGTTTCCTCGGGGGGCACAAATGCCTGAGCTCGCTTTTCTTCTCGCTTTTTCGCTGCTTCTGCGTGTTTCTCGCTCTTCTCTTTATCTTTCTTCGCTCGCCTTTGCTCTTTGTTCATGAAGTATTCACCACTTTCTAATTGTAAGTCGATCTGAAAATATATTTGTTTTATTTATCATATTCATCTTTCATATGATATATTCACATATTAATCGATCACATAACTAATTGATGGCATAGTTAATTTTATTAATAAAAGTCGATAACAGTAAAGTTAATCAAAAATAAATTTTCATTACCTTGCTTGGTTGCGGCGCAGGTGGGAATGGCGTGTATTCCTTCTTAGCCTTCTTCTTCATAGGCTGCTTTCGTTTGCTAATATTTTTATTAATGAATTTCGGCAGATAAGGTTCCCAGTTTTCGTGGCGTAATTTAGGGTCTTTCATCAGTTGTACTTTGACCATTAACGTTTTAATATTATGTGTGGGATGTATATTCTTCATTGTATCCTCGACAATTTTACGAACTTGCTGCAGGCCTTTATGGGGTCCTAAAGCGGAAACTGTTTTTCCTTGGACCAAAACGTAACAATTCGTTAAGAGTTCTATTGCTTTGAGTGTTGCCCCGTTTGGACCTAAAATACAGTGAATATCACAGAATGAACTTATATTAAGTATTCTAATTGTTTTTTACCTACCTATTAACCTCTGTCTCCTCTTTTGGAACTTCTCGGCATTCCTCGTAATCTTCCCGATCTTAATAATATCACAGCTAACATCGTCCTGCAACACCCGTTTGGCTTGGTCCAAAGGTACACTCCTAGAGAGCAGCTTAATGAAGTCTCTAGCTTTTATAATAATGTACGGATCCCAAGTTTTGCGAGTCGTCCTCACGGTCATGCTTCCTTGCATTACGTCCAATTCGGCTTTGACGAAAAGTTCGCCTAAGGTCTTTTGCACTAAGGGCCACACTTCCTTGATGTACTTTTCCCTATACTTTGGGAATAATACTGAAAATGAGCTTTCTTCTAAGAGCCTGTGAGGGTTATGTTCTTGCTTGAATTCTGGAATTTTCAATTCCCAGGCATTCTCGATTGGGCCATCGGCACTGGGCATTTCGTTGTCCTCTTCCATTTTATTTTGTTAAATTTTACTCACTAATTACTAAATATCTAATAATTAATTAGATATTCTTAAAATAAAAAGATTGATTTACTAACACGTGTTTGTGACATATGCGACATCTGACGACAACGACATCTATGATAGAAGCACAGAACTAACGCAAAGAAACTAACGTCAGTGGATAAAACCACAATATGAATATACAGGGTTATCATAAAGTCTTGTATCATAATCAATTGGAATTTAGAAGCTGTGCCGCTTTATAAATTATGATCCGAACTATAGTTCGGTTGTGAAATTCTCCTCGGAAATGTTCGGCGACCACTTGGTCGTATCACAGACAACCACAGACGCGGAACTAGATAGGGCCAAATTCTGACAAGATAACAGATGGCGCAGTAAGCTCAAAATATCATTAATTCAAATATTATATTACGTTAGCCAAAAGATGTCGCTAAT
>JAWQRP010003716.1:0-12910 GCA_033557875.1 Quadriops clusia
TACATTTACATTTCATTTATGTATCCACTGATTACGTTTTTACTATGCACATAAAGGGTATGTAAATTTTACAACAATTGTTTACATATCCTCTGATTCTTTAAACTTGCAAAGGAGAAACGTGAACAGAAACGTTCAGTGCAGGCTGGGAAATTAAGAAATAATTATTCTTATTTGTAAGTAATGTAATCATTACTTATTAAATTATTGAAATAGTCACCATTTTCTGCAATAATAGATTCAATTTAACTTCGGAGTCTTGAACATCATTTTATGAACTTTTTTTTATCCATGCACATCACAATATTTTCAATTTTAGCTTTAACAGCCTCTTTATTGAACTGCAGTCATTTACTAACTTCTCTCTCACAAATGCTCCATACCTAATATTGTAATCTAAAAGATTTGCATTATAAGAACTATAGATAGCCAGAATTCCTTGGACCGGAATTCAAGAACATTGAAGGTTTATAAGTTCTTTCCTTGCTTTTTTGAATATCATTTCTTTGTTTTCTATGACATAAACGCTGACCTTTTCTAATGACCTGTACAATTCTCTTGCTGTGAAACTTTCCAGACTCATTCTGTGTGCCATATCTGGACATATGTGATCACTGTTTTCCTCATTGATAATAATGATTAGGATCAGAAAATATGGTAGCACCTACATTCCTTTGACTTGCTCTCAGATTTCAATACATTATATCTGAAATAATAATCTAAAGTCGTAACCCAAAAAAACAGTTTTACAAAAGTAATTAGATGAACATGGATTAAGCAAAATGCTAAGTTATTATTGCATGTACCCTCTATATCTGCATTGGCAATGTAATATTAAACATTCCATGCATCTTCTTTTTAAATTAGTTAATTTTTTGACGATAATTACTTCAAAAATTGATAAAAACCAAGTTTTTACCAATTTTCAAAATTTTGCTTTACGGAAAATTGACATGCATTATTTTTACACCAGTTTTGCAAAAGTGTAAAACAATTATGTTAGAAGTAGGGAATATAAAATAATTCCAACCTTAACAATCACGGATATTTTTTAATAAAGCATTTAATACAATACTTCTACTGTAGTGATCCACAAGCTATGACACTGTTTAAACTGCAAATTTTTAATCTGCACAAATTGTTTAACTTTACACATAAGTTTCATTCTAACTTTCCTTAACTGGTGAAATATTTAGAGCGGAAAGTGAAGATGTAACGTAGATTTTTGTTTTCACTGTTAACTGTTCACAATGCGGACAACATTTGCTATCTACTTGGCATCCTACATGGTACAGATGCATTTTATCACAGTTCACAAAACTTCCCTAAAAATAAATATATTGTTCGCATATGACTTTAGTTGAATACATTACAATGACCTTACCTCTGTACAAAATACTCCACAAGTTGGGCAACACTGGTGTCGCAGTAATCGATGCAGATGAACGTTACAAAGACTTTGATATGGCACTCTTGTAGAGGGACGGACGAAAAATGACCGCTTTGACTCTATTACACCATTGCATCCGATAATTTTATCCCTAATTGAATCCACTGCTGAACACGTTTGACCTAAAAATACATCTAAAGTATTTTGAAGCCACTCAAGCATCAACAATTTTACCTTGACATTTTGGACTAATGTAAAAATTAGTGATGGTAGTGCATAAACATAAGTAAGCTGCGGACTTTACTTTCTGTTTAATTCCCTTTACCTCAATAGATTGTCCTAAATTATTATCATCTTTGCTGTGCACAGCTACTTCTTTAGCTTGCCCTGATGATATACGTTGTGATCTCCTGCACTTCTCTTCCTGTGTACCAGGGCTTTGCTTATTAATGTGACTATCGTTCAAACAAGTCTTTGAAATGTTTTTTCTTGCATTTTTACTTTGTTTTTCAGTTGTTTGATCACACTTCCGTTTTTTGGTAATTTTCTTTTCATCAAAAACAGATTTTTGTAGACTTTTCTTGTTACTTTTTAACTTCACAATGTTATCTAAAACTTTTGGAGTAGCTTTTAACTTCCTCATTAAACGTTGAGGTTTTGTGGATTCATTGTATGATTTTTCCTTTCTAGCAATAGCACTCTGAAGAACTGATTCATTACAGTCTCGCCCTCTGCGAAGGCTCAGTCTTTTACCATCAATTTTCTCACATGATCTATTTCTAAGTGCTTTTTTAACGTTAGGATGTTTTAATTTTGCATTTACTGGCTTAGTAAAAAGCATAACGATCCTTGGTTTCTTCTCAGAAAACTGTTTTGTTGGCGAATCCTTCTCTTTATAACTAAGGTTTGTACTCTCAGTGTGGGTTTCTGAAAATAAGTAAAAATTAATCCTCTAACTTGAACCAGATTTAGAAATGTATAGTTTGTCCTCAATTTTTTTAAAATTTTTGTATCCATAAATTAAATAAATACCTGATTGCTCGTTATCACTTTGCTTATAGGATAAACATGATTCATATGTTTCTGTAACATCCTCATTTTTGAAATTCATACTGTTATCATGAGAACCACCAACTTCGGTATTATTGAATTTATTTTTCATTTCCCCTAGAACTCTTGAGATAAAGTTAATTTCGTCTCGCTCAGTTTCCTTAGTGCATCCTTCGACTACTTCACTGAGCATGTTACTATTGTTTTTACATAGTTTTCGTTTTATTCTTATGTTCCAAAATATATTTGAATTACTTCTGAATTTCCCCCAAAATTCACAAAGAAATGTTATCTAATTTTTAATACATACATTTGGATTCATTTTTGGAAACATTTTTTATAAAAATTCAACTCGGTAACATTTTCCACATTTTGTGCAGATCAATTACTTCACTCTTGAGTAAATAAGTAAACACATAATTCTGGGCTCTTACCGAAGCGAGTAATGTTAGTTGTCAACCTTCTGTCAAATTTATCGACTGAGCATGACGTCTCTTGTACAATAGTACAGAAATAAGCGGGAAATTCAAACGTACGATACCTGAACGATTAGCTACAGGGATTGAAATTAAAATCGAACTGTTTAAATAATCTTTTATTCAGTCAAAGTATACATATCTACAATTCATAATGTTACTGTTAATAATCCCGAAGATAATTTAAAGAAACAATTTCTAGTGTTTGTGTTGGGATTAAATACATTTAAAAATAATAAATAAAATGTATATTCTATTCAACATTGTTTCAAGCAAGCAGAAATGTGATCATTATACATATATATATATATATTCCATTATTTAAATACATATGTTTATCAAATGTAAGTAGACTCGTTAGATTGTTGAATCAGAATTGCTGGAATTACCAGATGTGTCTGGTGCAGATGAACTCGACGATTCGGTGGACATATTTCCCGAATTTTGAACAGCTTGAAAGAGTTGCTGTAGTGCATTCAGTGTAGTACCTACATCATTCAAATGAAAACAACATATTTGCAACATAAAACTTACCGATTTACTATGATTGTTTTACCTGCATTATTTGATGTACTTGTAGTCGAATTTGAGTCATTATTTTGGTATTCTTCAGGATTGCCCAAATTCTGTCTGCATATAGGACATGTTCCGTGTAACTCGAGCCAAGGCCGAATGCAGGGTTCATGGTACACGTGCTGGCAAGGTAACTGCCTAACCAATTCTTTTGCTATAAAGTCTTCCCAGCAAACAGAGCATTGCAGTTTCGATTCAACTTGATCTTCTGATATTTCAACAGTCGGCAAACTATCTATTACATCTTTAGAAAGTGGAGGGGGACCTAGAAAAAGAAAGTAGGAGAATAAATATTGTTTCATTGATTTCTTGACCAATCATTGATTTCTTGACCAATCATTGATATACTTTTCTTATACAATTTCTTTATATTCATTAGAAGAACTTATGGAGAGAAGCAATGCAAACTGAAAAATGCAAAGAAATGAGAGAGAAAATATACAGTATAGATGTGAGAAGTAGAGATGGAGGGAAAAGTAGAAGAAATAATTGCATTAATGAAATTGATTAACCTGAAGATGTGGGGAAACCAAGCCACGAAACGTTGTTGTTTATTAATAAACATGCTTTAAATTTTAAATATTGTTTTAAATCAGACCAAAGATGTCCCAAGAAAAATATAAGAATAGAAGAATAAATATACCTAAATCTACATAGATTCTTCAAAAAAAAAAAAAGGAAAAATACTCTTTTCTTTTGAATACGTTCTTGATGTTTTTATTGATCAGTAGTCACTAGAAAGTTAACATTTTCAGATCTCTAAAAATAACTACATAAGGAATCGTCTGGATAAAGAAAATTCAATAACAAAAAAAATAGGATAAGACTTACACATAGCGAAAAGATTAATTCATGCGCTTCTCATTAAAAGTAACCAAAGTTAATCTTTCTGATGTTCTTTAAAATGTGTTTTGATATTTCTCAGTCCCCCCTTCGTAGCCCACGTCCCAAGAGCAAATAACTCTTGCCTGATCTTTGCCATTAGATTATTAAATTGCTATTGGCTTTATTAATTTCTTGCAATTGAATTTATCGTATGACTATAGTGATTTTGTCAGTCTTTCAGATATGTACTAGACCTTCCGTATTTGTGAAAATGAATGCTGCAGTGTGAATTTCTTTTAGGGCTAAATTTCTGCATTGTTAAGTAGAATGTGGCCTATACTTTTACTCACAGAAAAGCAGCGCTTACAGGGTGGCCACCACTTCGTCTGCGTAAAATTCCCTGTGTTTTCCAGATTTTCCCTGACCAAAGATGTAGTTTTCTCTGACCAGAATTTTGCGATTACAATGACATTTTACAAAATGAATAGAAGCATTGGATGCTTTCAGCCGATCTAGCTGCTAGTGATAAATACCACTGCGCCGTTATGTGAGCCTATTAGAACCTAAGATAAGAATTTTGGTTTCGTACAAATGTTACATCAGAAATTCCCTGAGTTTTTCTAAATTTTGAAAAAATTCCCTGAGAATTCCCTGACTTTTCCACACATTTTAGAATTCCCTAAGAATTCCAGGTTTTCCAGAAAAGTGGCCACCCTGGTTTATTATGTAGCATTAATTATCGTAAATATGCTATTTATACGTTTGCTTATAAAATACTAATTACAAGTATTGTTTTAGGCGAATTTATTGAATTATTTGAACATTTTTATTGTAATTTAGATGACTGAGTGGGGTGTCGTTCAGTGGTGTAATAAAGGTAAATACTATATTTAACTCTTAAGGATGATAGTGTCAAGAAAACTTAAGAGCATTATTGATTTAATATTCAATGGTGAATTTCACATTGTTAATAACTTTCAGCTTAAAGAAGACCTTCAGGGCATATCCTCTAATCAAATTCCTAGGTATTTGAGGGGGCTGGCACCTCATATGGCATTCTTTGTTAATGTTATAAAGACTTGGGATCACAATCCACTTTTGCAAGAGATTCTCCTTCAGCAGTACATTCCCATTCTAGGCAACTATTTGTAAAGCATATTATTAAGCATTTCATACAATCTCTTCTTTGTAATTTTTAGGGGCTACTTTTCTAGAGGAATAGGTGACTGATGTATAAATAAAAGGTATATCAATATCGTTTCCGAAAGGAAACAAATAATTTTCCTTTGCCATAAAATAAAGGAACAAGCTCGTGAAGATGGATGAGTGTATTATGTTTACCTGTAGTGTCCATTTGGTTCAATAGTTGGGTTACAATTGCATCAAGTCCTTCACGTCCCCATGCATAATCCCCTGGATTACTGAAAAACAACTGCATGTTACCTCCTCCTCCCCAGTTTACACCTACCCCTAAATTAACTATAAATTCTTGTATTAAATTTTCAAAAGGTGTATGTTGTCTTGAGTTAGTGGAACCTAATCTAGTTAAAGTCCTGAAAAAAAAAAGATTATTATTATACTGTAGGAAGCGAGATGAATCCTACAAATGAGAAAATTTAGAGTAGTTGCTTTGTACATATTTTTGATTTTAAACTTTATACCGAATATTGGAAGGATTTGATTTTTAAGTTTGTCTGAATTATGTACTTGTTTTGATTGAATCGTAGAAATTCATAGGTGCTGAAAATGGGCATGCAATATTATATCAGATTCTATTAGCAATACTCCAACCTGGGTCTAATCCTGTGGCGAGGATGTACTGAAGCGTACCTTCTTCTCCTTGCGGGATCTACAGTGTAACGAGCGCGACCTGGCATTCGATCTTCTGAGGGCATTGGCAGAAAATCTATTGCTCCATAGTTCAACAACTGTAATTAAAAATATGTTAATTATTAATGCTATCGTACTGTCAACAATTACATCATTACATCGGTAGATAGTAGCAGAACATTGTAAAGGAATGATGTTATATATAATCACATATTTGCTCACATGAATTTGAAAGTAAGTTTAATATGGCTACATAAATCTTCTATTAGAAGGCAGTTAGAGTAACAAATCGAAGTCAGTTATTTGGTTTTTAGATAGTAGTAAAGGCAAACCTTTATCCCCCTTTATAAGTTACACCATTATAATTGTAGCATTAAAATGTAAACAGTAATCCCTCGATATTTGTGAGGATTAGTTTCCTGGAAAAAGTCGTGAATACAGAATTTGCAAATATTGAGTCTATCTCAGTATGTAATAAGGGGGGTTACGTTCCAAGGTAGTTCATAAAAGTATAAAACACTTATTCATAGGTTTGTTTATATTTAATTATGTACAACGGTTTGGTAAATGGTAAATGTAGTGATAAATAGTTAATTATTAAGAAGATAAATTTCAATTAATTATAAAATAGCTTGTGATTTTTTATTGCTTAGCCAATAGTGTTTTTTTATTGTGCAGTTCGGCATAACCGATCATTACATTCTCACCCTCTCCCTCTAAAATTTTAAACTCCGAACTAGGAACGAATTATATTTTATAGGTTTTCAAAAAGCTGTTGTTGTAGTGTTGAAATTTCCCTCAGGTCTTTTGACGAGAAATTTTGTGGTGCAGAAGCTATTTTAACTTTAGGTGAAAGCAGGATCAAAACTGAGAAATGCTGTAAAGCGAAATGTAAGAATGGGGTGGCTTTTATTTTCTAGGAAATCAATAGATTAACATGGTGTATAAAATACTTGGAATTTGTTTCACGATTGAAGGCTGTTTTATGAACCGCATTCAGTTTTTATTAAAGATTTATACGTATTTATATTTTTTCTTTTGTTCATGAATTGCTATATAGGGGCTGAAAATAAACATTTGTTCGCGAATAATCGAATTCGCAAATATGGAATTTTTGTTGCATTTCTACAGTCGGGAATAATCGAAACTCGCGAATTTCAAATTCGCGAATCGAGGGATTACTGTATTTTATGCTGGATTATAATGTACTGCTCGACCAAAGCTTCCTGGCAAAAATCTTGAGTAGGCTCCAGTTAATTGGCGCAGAGAGAGTACGCACTAGGCGGAACAAAGATAGGCTCGACGTGTCATCGCCCATTCAGATTTCCTTGAAGATAGAGTGACCGACCAAGTACTGATTCTGTTCACTAGAAAACTTCCTTTGCACTTTTAACCACCGTGCCGTTTCTATGTACAATATTAGTATTATTGCGTTGGAATAAATGGGACGATTTTTAATGATTGAATTATAAAAAATGCTGATACTTTATCAGCAATTAACCACCTCTTACAAGGAAAGAGTATAAATACTCAACCTATCAGATGTAAATTTCACATTTAAAGTTTCTATAATGTTATAAATTAATGGTAAATATTTTAACAATATCGAATTGTTATTGAGGGTACTTTGCAAGGATAAAAATAAAAATATAGTGCATTTGCTGCTAGGACTTGTGTAATAATTATTAGAATATTGTTGATGATAATTTATTTAATTACAAAATATATGTACAATTTTTCATAAACAATATTTTAAGCAAAAACAAATTATTAATCTGCAACTATAAACGATAGTTTTATTGCTACAGAAATATTAAATACAAAACACTTGTTTTGTGTACCAATATAGCGTTTCAAATTAACATGCTGGTTAAGGTGAAATTTGCAGAACCCTCATAAAAATACAACTGCTATAGTAAAATTTGCCTGAACGAAAATCATAAAGGAACAAAGCAGTTTTATGGCCGTTGTAATGAATTTCTTTTACCTGTAATATTAGATCATCAACAGGGGTTAATGGTAAGGGCTATATAATTTATACTGTTATGAATTCAGATAAATAAATTGACTAATAATTGAATATGACCGCGATTGTGCCTAATGATAAAAAGAACACTATTAAACATAAATTTATTGATAAATACTACAAAAATAAAATAATTCATGTATTTATAAGACGTTATGTACATATTTTGTGTGTGTAATGTAATATACACATTTATTTCCTATCTATGTTTTCGCTAGGTACCCATTTACTAAGATATACGACTAACAGCAAAGCAAATCGTACTTTGTGCTTCTGTATATAATGCAGGGGTAGTTAACCAGATAGGAAACGAGCATGATGCAAGCCTATTGCGAACTGACCGTCAAACTTCGTTCTTTAGAAGGACAGGGAGGTGCTTGCTACTGTGCAACCAGAGCCGAGGTAAGGTCTGTTGCCAGGAAGCTTTGGTCGAGCAGTAGACATAACAAGTTATAGATTTGATGCCACTATCAACATACCATGACTTAGATTTATATAAGGAAAATATATAACAAAGGATCCTTGCTAATTGTATGTTTATTATCACGTATTAGGTTTCATTTCTGCAGAATAAAGATCAACAAAGTTAAATTTCTTTATATTTAAGAGAATATTTTTATTATATCAAATGTTCAACTACATATCTTATGGGATAACATACTCCATAAAATACATTTGAAATAATAAATAGTAGAAATCCATTTATTTCAATGTAGTCCAAATAGCCAGTTACCAGAAGCAATGCCCAGAAATATTTCATTAATTTTTGCAGCAAACAAATATCATGTATATTGCATACTGTATGTGTATAGGGTAGTCGAATGAATTTGTAACGCAAAAAACTCGGAGAAGTTTTATCTTCTAAGCGACGGCAAAGGCGCTACAGTTTTTGTTACACATTCATCCAAACACTGTGTATAATGCATTTATGTACATAACTTCTTGTGAACACATTAATTACCTTCGATTTATAATATTGTAATTTAGAATGGTGTTCCATTCATCATTTAGCACAATTGCGGCCTTATTAAGTTACCTTAATTTATCTGAATTTCTGATTATCCAAATCAGGTCTGGTTCACATAAATGAGTTCTACTGTATTTATGTAATTCAATAAATTTTGCTTCTCTGCATAGACGATTCAATCTAACACTGAATATATTACAACTTGTACATTTCAAGAAAACTACATACTTGATATGGTTCTTCATCTGAGTCCGTAATGTCTGCTTCATCGGGATTGTCCGCTCTTGATTCTAACTCTTCAATAAACCCTTTGGAGCAGTGTGGACAAGTAAAGTTCTGGAAGAAAATTATTGATTATCTTAATAGTGCCATTCGCAATTCATCTTAGTAGATTCATTTTCTATAAATTTATGCAGGAAACGAAACAATGGTAATTGAGGTAGAGGTCCACCAACATGCCAAATGGGCACTCAAATTAAATAACATCTATTAATGTTTACATAAAGGGTGGAAAGGATGTGATTGGAAGATCATAGACAGATGGTTTATTGCATAAATAGGAAAATGAAGTGAAAAGTTAGAAACCGAACATAATGTCAATAAAATGATGTACAGCAAAAAATTCATATGTACCGTAGAGGCGTTTTCAAATTGTATGTTGCACAAATGACAATAAAACCGTAGTGGAGGCCTCTCTTCTACAGCTGCTTCTGCCATTTTTCTGGGACAATTAATTTCTACTTCAATATTTCGATATTAACGTGACAACTTCACAAAACGATGCGCCATTACACATTGACCTCGAAAGTTTACTTCAGATTTTGATCGTTTGTCCAATACGTACGTTCAAATGAGTGCTGCCAACGTACAGATAAAATGTAACTATAAAATGTTACCAAAAGGAACCCTTGCCTTATAAAGCTTCCCTGTACTTCATTAATTTTTGGGGTAGGTTGAAGCATTGATTACATATCCTATAGGATGTATAATCAAGCATTGATTACATATCCTATAAAATGCATAATTAATGGTTAAAGAATATAATATACAATATCTACGGTAATAGGCAACCAGATATTCATACCTAGTCTAGGGTTGCAATGTGTCATGGTTCCCTATACCATAGGGATGCATATTTTATTCTTTTACTGATTACTATAGCAATAAATTGAGGTACATATTTAATAAAATCTATTGTTATTACCAACATCTGTTTCTTCATTATGATTCATTTAATTTAAAAAACTGTTTTCAAACACTACTGAATTAAATTGGGGTTGAATTTGTTGTTAAAATCTAAAATAAATGAATACTCTGAGTACATTTAATGTTTTTAATTTTCTTTAACATTATTTATAAAGTTATAAATAAAAATTCTCTCGTCCAGTTTTTAACTATTCTAATATAATTTAACAATCAACCAGTTTCATCTTATTTCACAACATCAATAAATATTTACAGTCTTAGCTTAAGTATGTATACAAATGCAAAAAGAATACAGTTGAAAATTAATTAATTTCACAACAAGTAAGCTGCCAAACAAGACCTATCCTTTGAAAAAGGTTGTTTATACAATCCACAAAATTAAGTACCTCAAATTAATTAGAATTGTGAAGAACTGTACGAGAGAATTTTTTTTACTTAACTATTTACATACACATAAAATTTTATTCTTCAATATCATGGACAGATCATTAATTATGCTTAAAAATCAGGAGTTTTTTGAAAATATTTCTTATCACATTTAAAAAATAATTAAGCATTATTTATCAAAATAAAATTTATATATTATAGCATATTATTCAACTTCATTTAACGTTACTATACTTATTTAGTGTTTCTTCTTTCCTTTTATTGTATCGTTTTATTATATATTTTTTCACCATTATCTTCAATCCGTCTTTTAGTTCCGAATTTTCCTCATTAAATTCTAATATATCCCTTTTAATCCGCTTACTAACTCAAAGAGTAGGAGACCTAGTAGACGCTGCTTTGGCAGATGATTCTTGACCTTCAAGGTTCGGTTTCTGACGATCTCTCCTCTTCTTATTTGTCATTTTCCATTTCGTTCGAGCATTTCTCTGTTCTTTTACTGACATATCCTTAACTAGCCGTTTCTTTGCATGGTACCGAAGCAGGTCTTTTTTTCTTGTTTCGGCTTCTTTTTCTGGATTGAGTTTTCGTCTTTCCCTATATCGGCGTTGTTTTTCAGCAGGTGTCAGGGCCATGTTGATTTAACTGAAATTGTAGTAATTTATTATTTCACTATACAATTTTGATTGCTTGAAAATAAATTCGTGGGTGGTAATACATGTTTTATTTGTTAATTTTTAAGAATCAATAATTTCCATTTGCTTCTTAATATGTAACATATAAGAACTAAATGTTTCTTAATTACTTTTTTATAACAAGAGCTTAATGTTGTGGAGAAATTTGCTTAAGAGCACAATAATGTTATGTACTTGTATTATTACCGACAAGATATACATACATATATTAATTATTTCTCAAAAAAATTAATGCATCTTTATAATTTTACAAAATCTATTTATGTAACAATTAAAAAGAGAAGTTCACAACTTATGTACTAAATATTCACAAATGTAATTTGTTTACATTATTATGTATTACACCTATTATGAATTGAACATTTGTTGATGAGAAGTAAAATCAATGTGCATATTTATTACCACTCTGTTCCTGAAATTATACCTATGTTACTAGTCGTGGTAACAGAGTGTACAGTAACAGAGTTGTAATTCTTTTTGCTTTGATCAGTTAGGGCATAAACATATTGAAATAGACAAACAATTAAAGAGATCTCTATGATATTTGCTATTTAGTAACTAATGGTTAATTACCACCATTTCAAATTTAACTTACATAAAAATCTTGGTAACAGAGTGTTCAAATATGCCATTCAACAGTAACTTCTGGTGGACGATTTGTTTATGTTGGAATCCAAGCGGGGTAAAGGGGCGTCTCGATAAGTTTGACAACGCCATCTATTGATTGTTACCAATTTTATTATGTGGAAATGGGGCGCATTTATATCTTGGGGACATTAGAATAAAATTGTAGAAATATATGTATAGTAACAATGCAACGGTAAATAGATATATTACTTCAATATAAAAGAAAACATTCTTACCTATACTGTAGTTCAGTGCAATGTACATATTTCATGTTCTTCAATTTTAGTTAAGACGTGGGCCGTTTTTTAATTACCGTGGGATGATTTTGATAATAGAAAATATATTTAATTTGAAGAAAATTATCAATTTCAAACAAAAACTGACTCGGAATGTTGCAGATTTTAGATCAATATTTTCCGTGAAAGGATGAAAACAAAAAAGGGATCATTATATTTTACACAAACTGTCCTTAAGTGGATAACGTAATTATTACAGACGAAAAACGATATAAAAATCGTTTTAGTTAGTAAAATCATAGACAAAGGAATATTCCTTTGTCTACGGTAAAATTTTGTATTGTTAATTTTCTGTTGTGGTTTCTGCGTTTCGCTCGCGTGTTTTTTTGTTGTATGGGAAGAAAAATGATTGAAAATGCGCATTTTAAAGGAAAATTAAAAACAACTTGAACTATTAATTATGAAATGTATTTAGCCCTAATATAAACAAGTCAGAAAATCAAAAAGCATATCGCTTGTCCGGAAGAAAAACGACACAACTCATAATACCTGATTTTTCAGTAGAGGCTTTTAAAGTTTTTTCAGAAGTTCAAAGCTCTCTATGTTGGTCAGCGCATCATCG
>JAWQRP010003717.1:0-12909 GCA_033557875.1 Quadriops clusia
CACCATAGGACGAGAAACTTTGATTTGAGGTTGGTAACATTTGTCCTGCTCCTAACTGGCTCCTAACTTCTGGATGCTGTTTATTAACAGCACCGTTAATAAACGGGTAAACAGAATAGGTCCCTATGTATCTCTATGAAAGCACTCCGAGCGTTCGTCACTAACGCCAAAAGATACGAAGCCAAGAAGTTCAAGTGGGAGAGTAAAAATACATGCTAAGACTCATGTTTCAACCAAATGTTTAATAACGTTTAAGCTTCATGGTAATTTTCATAATTTTGAGATTATTTACCTAGATAATATATGGTATTTTTATACAAATGGTTCGTTTGTTCTCGCCCTTGCGTAAAGCTTGTATTAAAATGTGGGGATATGGTACGCAACAAAAAGAGTTGAAACAATACATAAAGTTCATGTCGTAGAAGCAGAAAAAATAGAAAGGTTTGTTTAGCTTATTTTCTTACAGTCTTATTCATAAACGAAGACTAACTTAGGTCTAGTTTAACCCTCATAAATAGTTGTCAAATGAATTATAACCTCAAAATTTAGTATTTACGCGGATGGCCGAGATTCCGTACAACGCGGTTTGAACCTGATTTAAATGTATTTTATGAATAATACTGAAACTGTTTTACTCAAAAACAGTGCTTAAATCTGGTTCAAACCGCGTTGTACGGAATCTCGGTCATCCGCGTAAATACTAAATTTTGAGGTTATAATTCATTTCACAACTATTTATGACGGTCTAACTAGACCTACGTTAATCTTCGTTTATGAATAAGACTGTTAGTGTTTGAACATTTACTGTCTAGATTATTTAGGTTGTTTTCTTGAATATTTAGTATCAATATTTAACATCTGAATATTTAGTGTCTGAATATTTAGTGTCTGAGTATTTAGTGTCTGAGAATTTAGTTTCTGAATATTTAGTATCTGAATATTTAGTATCAATATTTAACATCTGAATATTTAGTGTCTGAATATTTAGTGTATGAGTATTTAGTGTCTGAGAATTTAGTTTCTGAATATTTAGTATCTAAATATTTAGTATCAATATTTAACATCTGAATATTTAGTGTCTGAATATTTAGTGTATGAGTATTTAGTGTCTGAGTATTTAGTGTCTGAGTATTTAGTGTCTGAGTATTTCGTGTCTGAATATTTAGTGTATGAGTATTTAGTGTCTGAGTATTTAGTGTCTGAGTATTTCGTGTCTGAATATTTAGTGTCTGAGTATTTAGTGTCTAAATATTTAGTATCTGAATATTTAGTATCTAAATATTTAGTGTTTGAATATTTAGTATCTGAATATTTAGTTTCTGAATATTTAGTATCTGAATATTTAGTATCTAAATATTTAGTGTCTCAATATTTAGTATCTGAATATTTAGTGTCTGAATATTTAGTATCTGAATATTTAGTATCTAAATATTTAGTGTCTAAATATTTAGTATCTGAACATTTAGTATCTGAATATTTAGTATCTGAACATTTAGTATCTGAATATTTAGTATCTGAACATTTAGTATCTGAATATTTAGTATCTGAACATTTAGTACCTGAATATTTAGTATCTGAACATTTAGTATCTGAATATTTAGTATCTGAACATTTAGTATCTGAATATTTAGTATCTGAACATTTAGTGTCTGAACTGTGTTAATAGCCCTAGGTTCTTTAGGTTGTTTCTTTAGAGTGTTGTCTAAAGGTTTAGTGTCTTTTTTATTATAGTTATAATATAGTTCTATATGGTTCATTTGTTTGCGCGATTACGTAACACGCTTGTATTCAAATACCTATGTCGATATGTCAAATAACAAAAACAATTGAAACAATACATAAAACTCATGAACTGTACGTATGTATTATTTCAACTGTTTTTGTTATTTGACATACCGCCATATTCGAATATCGTATCAACAAGAAAAAATCTACATTAGCCACTACAATTAGCGCACTTTCTGAAGAGTAAGCCCTGAAAAGTGTGCGTGTCTCAGCTGTGCGAGTCTCGGCAAGGCCTCAGCTGTGCGATAATACAATTAGATTAGGCCCAAGACGGCCGCGCTCAAAGGCAGAAATTAAAACCCTGGGAAACTCAACTCGGAGACAGGTAAATAGAAAATCCATCACACGGCTTGTCTACGCGTTGTCTTGCACAGTCACGTACGGGGTAATGGATGGATGTCGCCAGGGAGAACGATCTTTTATTGATTCGCTAGGCGGAATCGCCTCGGGAGACTTCTCTAAACGCTAATGAAGAATTCCTGCGGCGAACAGGTGAAAACGTGTGTGTTCAACTATTACGTGAATTGATCGTAAAAATGTCCGTTTTTTTCTAAAGGATGTAATAAGAATGAAAAGTTGATGAGATGAAAACTAGATAAGAAGAAAACTTGATACGATGAAAACTTGATAAGATGAAAACCTGATAAGATGAAAACTTGATAAGAAGAAAACTAGATAAGATGAAAACTTGATAAGATGAAAACTTGACAAGAAGAAAAGTAGATAAGACTAAATCTTGATAAGACGAAATTTTGATAAGATGAAAATTGGAGAAAAAAGTTTGTTCTACTCAACGCAAAACCGTTAATCGGTCTATCTTCTTCCCGAGAAGGTAGAGGTAGCAGTGCACGCAATTAATGCACCAGAACAGTAAACATAAACATAAATAACGAATTAACGAAGCGAGTGGGTGGCCGGAGGCAGCGGGGGGCAGCGGGGGGCAGCGGGGGACACCCGGTATCGAGCACACCGGCTAATGGGAAGACGTTTTGCGGGAGTAATTGGCGTTAATGCTGAAATACGATTACGCATAAAAAGCGGCGGCGGCGTCGGCGGCGAGTGAAATATAGGAACGAGGCGAGTGGATCGGCGCATAATAAAAGTTTACAACATCTAACGGCGGCCCTGCCGGCTACAAACACCTACTTTCTGTCAGCTGAGTTACAACCACGCGCACAATAAATAAAATTAGTAAAAGATCAAAGGGGAGATCATCGGCGAGGCTCAGACCATGACAGCGAGGCGCGCACGGCTCGGCGGCGTTTGTGATTTTTGCACGTGAAGGCAAGCCGATCCCAAACAATGTTATTAACTTATTAATAAACACGTCGGTCGGCGTTTCACTCTGAATGAGACTGAAGTTTCGAGTTAGTTGTCTGAATTGCCTCTCTTAGGGGCAGAGGGGCAAGGGATGCCGCCCGTAATAAGCCGCATCTGCCTGCGTTCACGTGGGTGCTCTAGCTACAGTTGTTCTCTTTGGACGATTTCATTTCGGTGGGTTGGGTTAGGTCGGCTTTCGAGAGGGTAGGTTAGCTTGGGGCGAAGCTGAGGTAAAATAAGTTAGGTTAGATTAAACAGGAGCTAACCTATGATAGGTTAGCTCGGGGAAAAAGGAGCTAACCTAAGATAGGTTAGCTCAAGAAAAACGGACCTAACCTATGATAGGTTAGCTCAAGAAAAACGGACCTAACCTAAGATAGGTTAGCTCAAGAAAAACGGACCTAACCTATAATAGGTTAGCTCAAGAAAAAATAGCTCAAAAAAAAGGATCTAACCTATGATAGGTTAGCTCAAGAAAAATGACCTAACCTATGATAGGTTAGCTCAAGAAAAAATAGCTAAAAAAAAAGGATCTAACCTATGATAGGTTAGCTCAAGAAAAAGGACCTAACCTATGATAGGTTAGCTCAAGAAAAAATAGCTCAAAAAAAAGGATCTAACCTATGATAGGTTAGCTCAAGAAAAAAGGACCTAACCCATGATAGGTTAGCTCAAAAAAAAGGACCTAACCTATGATAGGTTAGCTCAAGAAAAAAGGAACTAACCTATGATAGGTTAGCTCAAGAAAAAAGGACCTAACCTATGATAGGTTAGCTCAAAAAAAAAGGACCTAACCTATGATAGGTTAGCTCAAGAAAAAAGGACCTAACCCAAGTTAGGTTACATCAGTTTAAACAGTTTAAGTGCACATACGCAATGCAAGCAAAAGGATGAAATCACCAACAATAGCGCGACGCCGACTTTAACTCAAACAGCGGAGTTTGGCTGGTCCCGTCCCGTCCCCGAGTGATGTTTTATCCACTTAATTGAGTAAACATCGGGACGGGCGAGCTCAAAGAGCAGCGCCGAACATCAAAGGAGATTGCCGGATATTGATAACCATTATAAACACACAAACACAGACACAACGCCTGCCTTATTATTATCTATTAATACGTCGGTCACCATTCAAAGTTTGCTCATCACCGCTCGTCGCGCGGAATTTTTCACGGAAAATCACACCTACGCTCTTCCAGCGGCCTCTTTGATTCTGCCGCCCCGCTAAATTCCGGTCCCCGCCGCCATTAATTGCTTATTATACATTCATAATGGATTAATCTGCGGTTTGGTCGAATACATTAGCTACTTGTCTATATGTACAGGGTGTTCAGGTGAATATGTAACGCAAAAAACGTGGCGTTGTTTGATCTACAAAGAGGCGGCAAAAGCGCGCCAAAAAAGCGGCTGTTTTTATGTTACATATTCATCTGAACATCCTGTATGTATAAATAGATGTAGGAACGTACCCTACTTGATGCACGGCTATTCCGACACGCGTTTTCTTTCCGATATGTACAATCTTTTTTGTTTTATTATCTTTTTTGGGTTATTATCTTTTTTGGATTATTATCATTTTTGTTTTATTATCCTGTTTGTTTTATTATCCTTTTTGTTTTATTATTAATTTTTAATCTATCTTTTAAGGATTATTTAAATACTTTAGGTGAGGTTAAAATATTCTCCCGTAATCATCTTCTGGCGACGACAGTCATTAGAGAATCGATCTGATCTCTAGCTAAGCTCGAGCTCGCAGAGAGCAGAGCAACGTAATGAATGGCCATCCTTCGGTGGTCTCCAGTTTTTTCTCAATCCGGAGAACGTGATTACTCCGCGGGCGGAACGCGAAACTCTTTCTCTTCTCTAGAGTCTCTTGTCTGTTCCCCGCCGACGGGAGGGCTTCTCTCCTCGAGTTGTTCTTTTTTGATAACTCTTTGTGTTGCACAAGACGCTGCGGCAGCAGCCTCTTCTTTGCGGCTCACGATGGCCGTTTATTTGCGCATTTTAGCGGAGGTTAATAACGTCAAAGACTTCGCCGACCGACCATTTTGCCGATATACACTTTCATTCTTCCTTTCTTGCCCGCGCGCTCCGTTTACTGGCTTTGATTGCTCTGCTGTCATTTGCTGGTCCTTAGACGAAAAAACTCCTTTTGGGGGCTTTGGTACGATAATCGGGAACAAGAATCTCGGTATAAAATTATGGTATATTGGTATTGGTAAATTAGAGCTTGAAGAGTGTGTATGTACGCCTTCACTCGTTTAACTGTGTTAGTTCTTTAACTGTCTTATTTTTTTAACTATCTTATTTATTTAACTGTCTTATTTAAAGCCCTCTCTTAAGCTATAGCTTCTATAGCAGGGTCAGATGAGCAGAATGAAACGGGACTTATCAGAGTATTTAGTACTTATTACGTACTAATTTGTACTACCAAAGATAATTTTGTACCTCGTGCCGTTTCCAAGAAATCAATGTTGCTGCTAGCTTGATATTAAGCTAGCAGAACCACACGGAAAAAGAAAAGAATAAAATGAAAATGAAAGCAGAAATAAATATGTAGTACTGAATTTGTAGTAATTTGTACCAAAAAAGATAACTTTGTACCACGTGTAATTTCGAAGACGTTTTTTAGAAAAACTTTTTATTATTAATTAATATTGACAAATTCCCAAGAAAACTAATCATCATATTATTGTTTCAAATAATTTCAACTAAGTAGGTACTTTATATTTAATGTTACAATTTTAGTGCAAACATATACACAGTGGCGGTCCTAAGGAGGGGTGATCGCCCCCCCCCCCTTTACGTTTCGAAGACGCATATCTTGAGCCACCTTTAGTTTCTGAGTTGATGACGTTATTGTCTCTTACTTAACGTATCGCCCCCCCATGATGACCACCTAGGTCCGCCCCTGTATACAAGAATAATTTTCTCTTCAATGAAGGATATTATAGATTTAATTTAAAGACAATGTTGTATTTATTTTTCAGGGAATATTATAATTTTTTTTAGACTATAATTTTATTTAAACTATAATTTTTTCACACAATAATTTTTTTTACACTATAATTTTTTTTATACATACTATATTTTTTTAATTTTCTTTTAGCACCTGTCTTAATAAGAAAAAAAATCAGTAGAACTGATAATAATAAAAAGTTGATAATCATAAAAAATTGATAATAATAAAAAGTTGATAATAGAAAAAAGTTGATAATAAAAAATTGATAATAATAAAGAGTTGATAATAATAAAAAATTGATACTAGTAAAAACTTGATAATAAAAATTGATAATAATAATAAAAAATTGATAATAATATAAAGTTTCCAAATTATTAGAACGACTATAAAAATATTATTGATAAGTATTTATCCCGAAAAAATATTATTGTCAATTTTGTTTTCAAATCATGGGCACATTGCGCTCGCTCACTTCGCTCGCCGCCTCGCGCCTTCGGCGCTCGTTTTTTAATACAGTCAACTAGAGCTTTTAACGTTCAACTATATGTTACCCAAAAAATAAGATCACAGTTAACAATTATCAAATGTGGATTACATTATATTTTTTTTTAAATTATATTTTTTTTTACATTATTTTTTTACATTATATTTTTTTTACATTATATTTTTTTACATTATATTTTTTTACATTATATTTTTTTACATTATATTTTTTACATTATATTATTTTTTATATTATAATTTTATAATTTTCTTATAGCACCTGTCTTAATAAGAAAAAAATCAACAGAACTGATAATAATAAAAAGTTGATAATAATAAAAAATTGATAAGAATAAAAAGTTGATAATAATAAAAAATTGACAATAATAAAAAAATTGATAATAATAAAAAATTGGTAATATTAAAAAGTTTCCAAATTATTAGAACGACTATAAAAATATTATTGATAAGTATTTACCCTGAAAAAATATTATTGTCAATTTTGTTTTTAAATTGTGGGCACGTTGAGCTCGCTCGCCACCTCGCGCCTTCGGCGCTCGTTTTTTAATATATTTAACTGGAGCTTTTAATTTGAAAACAAAATCGACAATAATATTTTTTCGGGTGAAATACTTATCAATAATATTTTTATAGACGTTCTAAAAATTTGGAAACTTTTTATTATTATCAGTTCTACTGATTTTTTTTCTTATTAAGACAGGTGCTATAAGAAAATTAAACAAAATATAATGTAAAAAAAATATAATGTAAAAATTATAATATAAAAAAAATATAATATAAAACAAATATAATGTAAAAAAAATATAATGTAAAATAATATAAGGTAAAAACAAAATAATGTAAAAAAATATAATGTAAAAAAAATTATAATGAAATCCACATTTGATAAGTGTTAACTGTGATCTTACTTATTACGTAACATATAGTTAAACGTTAAAAGCTCCAGTGAAGTGTATTAAAAAACGAGCACCGAAGGCGCGAGTCGGCGAGCGAGCGCAACGTGCCCACAATTTGAAAACAAAATTGACAATAATATTTTTTCGGGATAAATACTTATCAATAATATTTTTATAGTCGTTCTAATAATTTGGAAACTTTTTATTATTATCAATTTTTTATTATTATCAATTTTTTATTATTATCAATTTTTTATTATTATCAATTTTTTATTATTATCAACTTTTTATTATCATCAATTTTTTATTATTATTAATTTTTTATTATTATCAATTTTTTATTATTATCAATTATTTATTATTATCAACTTTTTATTATTACCAATTTTTTATTATTATCAGTTCAACTGATTTTTTTCTTATCAAGACAGGTGCTATAAAAAAATTAAAAAAATTATAATGTAACAAAAAATTATAATGCAAAAAAATTATAATGTAAAAAAATATAAAGTAAAAAAAATATAATGTAAAAAATATATAATGTAAAAAAAATATAATGGAAAAAAAATAATGTAAGAAAATATAATGTAAAAAAATATAATGTAAAAAAATATAAAAAAATTATAATGTGAAAAAAATATAATGTAAAACATATAATGTAAAAAATATAATGTAAAAAATATAATGTAAAAAAAATTATAATGTAATCCACATTTGATAATTGTTAACTGTGATCTTACTTATTGCGTAACATAAAGTTAAAAGTTAAAAGCTCCAGTTAACTGTATTAAAAACGAGCGCCGAAGGCGCGAGGCGGCGAGCGAGCGAAGCGAGCGAGCGCAACGTGCCCACAATTTGAAAACAAAATTGACAATAATATTTTTTCAGGGTAAATACTAATCAATACTCCTAATATTTTTATAGTCATTCTAATAATATATAACTTTTCGCCAGGGTAAATTCTTCCCAAAATTGCTTTATCAAAAATTAATAGACAATGCTTAAATCCATTCAATAACAAACAATATGCACAGCTTACTCGTCGTACTTTCTTAGAAAAAACTCATCCCAACAAGAGATGTAAGCTTAATAGGACACTATTCAACAGTATGTTGGAGAATATGAGGAAAATGTTAAAAGCTGAAGAACTCGCAAGAGAATTGGGGATAGAAGATTTTGTGACAACAAAAGGATGGTTCTATTGCTGGACGAAACGACATAATCTTACCTATAAACTAACTTACGGGGAACAAAAGAATGCAGCTACCGGTTCAGCAGACGCATCCTTGATAATAACAACAAATGCTTCTTAGGAGGAGACAATGTGACAAAAAATTGCAGAGTTGCCACATGCGAAATCAGGCATTTCGATTCGATAGAAATCAGGGATTTCGACAGACATCAGGCATTTCGATACCAATATTTATATTAGTAAAAATCAGCTGAGCTAGCTGCCACTTAAATCAACAATTTAACTCTTGCAGCAGAGCGACGGCGTCCAAAGCGGCGGAGATGCTTATCAGCAATCATCAAAGAGTGACACCGCGAAGAGATATTCAGCGGTGAGCGGGCCGACGATGGTTTAAAAATTGTTGGAAATACACCGAGAGAGCCAGCGCCTCGTACTCGTTCATTTAGGATCGTAAACATAACTATACACACGCCGCTTTTTCTTTCCCTTCTCTCTCTGTTCTCCTCTCTAATTAAAACCCAAGAAGCCTTTAATTCGATCGTATTTTCCATGGAATAGTTCTGAGGAATTCGAGGCGAGCCGCCCGATTTTGGTCTCTTTGCGCTCTCGCATTAAGAAGAAGAATCCTTTGGCGGCTCTAACCAGGTACTGGGTCTTTTAAGTTGATGGTGCCGACGCTCAGCGGTCCTCAAACGGTCGGGTTCCGTTTATGGCCTACGTTGCATTATAGACCTATTGTCCACAGTTAGACCAACTGGATGAACGGATATTTAGAATCGACGAAAACTCAAATCAATATGTACATAATTATGTTTAAATGGTGTACGTAATTACGTACCTACACCATTTAAAAGAACGTATATAATCATAATAATAACGGCTAGCCATGATAACAATTGCACGCTTACGTCAATACGAATAGAAATGTCACACAGGTAACGATTATGATAATAATAAGCAATTTACAAATTTCATATTTAAACTTAACAAGAAACTATTGCTTCTTCCGTGAATTTCAACCCATCTACATTCATAATAATAATTCATTCCATCGCAGCCTACTAGACACTGCGAAAACAATTAATTAAGCACATTTACATGGGCAATTCTATGTGCTGAGTGAGCGACATAACCTCTACCATCAAATGAGCTTTTTGCGCAAAATTCTGAATAAATAGGCGGCCGTGCGTGTGTCAGGCGACATCCGGAACGGCCGCCTTCGGCGAAAGTTTGTGCCCTTACCTCTAGGATAGTCCAAAGCTCGTGTGGAAATTTCAAAACTATTTTAGTAACGTCGGAAACATAAACACCAATAAAGCACATTTTACACAAAGCACATCTTGCACGGCACCTTCTAGATGCGCGCACTGGGCCGACCGTCGTTTGTTCTCGATTTCCGGCAAAAACGAAAGCACTGCGACTCAAAACCAAGGAGTAAATAAAGGATAAAGAGGCACTGACGGACACGAAGTGCGGACTAAGTCGCCATTTCGGATATTGGTCGTGAGCGCGAAGTTGGCTCTACCTGCCGGCCCGATGCTCAACTGTCGCTCGCTCGTATTGGCCCAACTCGGCTCGGACTTCAACTGTTTTCATGGGTTTTCACAGCCGCCTTCGAACGTTCGTTGCAAGTCTGCTGTCAGGCGTTCTTTGTCTCGCGCGGTCGCTGCGGCCGCTCGCCGTCTCGCTCTGCCCCGAAGGATACTTCTTCTGTTTGTAGGGCAAAGCATCCAGTCGTTGCACAATAGTACCCCACTGGTAATTTCAAAAATTGGCAAACTTTCTGAGAGTTAGTACCTATTTTAATACACAAATAAATTACTCAAAAATTAGAAAAACTATGAAATATAAATAATAAATTGAAGCCATCATAAAGGGCAAGGTTAAAGGTAAGTTCACAATGTAATGTACCTGAGCTATGCACCAGGTAATGTGACGTTTGAGGAGGGTTACTCTCGTGAGATCGATGATAATCATCTCTTAATTAAATTTTAGAAGCTCAGGATAGGAATTGATCTCAGGCAAGGCCATCAACGATCGTCACCTCATCATTGGCATCTCCATACGACCTAAACGCAAACTGCGAGTAAGCTAGGTGGCAACATTTAATTGGTTCGGCACAAACGCGGTTCCAAAGCAACGCAACCAGCCACATCCCACAACCTTAGTCGTGACGTAATTATTCATTGAATTTATTGGGGCCCAAACTTTGTTATTGCAAAATGTTATTGGTTAAACTGACTGGTTATGTTAATTGGTCCACCGTAATTGATTGGTGTGTGTGTGTGAGAGAGAGAGAGAGAGACAAACGGAATTACCCTCCCCCTATTGCCCCATGGCGGCGTTCATCGAAAACAACCAAAATAACTAACGCACAACTCGTGAAGATAACGAGCGGACCAGCGACAAAACTACTCTAACTACGAAATTGAATAACCTAAAGAAAGAAGGAAACAAATATCCTTAGCCTGTCTTGAGTACCACGTTTGAAGACAGCAGCCAACGAATCCAAAACTCCCAGAAGAATGGTGTTGAAGATATTCCCAAAGATACTGAACAACCGAGCACAACGAACGCCACCCCCCGAAACCTTTCACTCTGAACCGCCTCCAAAACTCTCCGATCGACCGTCATCCGGGACCACCTCCTAACGACTGACCGTCCCCTTGGACTCTCTCTCAACGACTCTCGTGTCAACTGCCCGGTCAACTCTCTCTTCATGACTGGCTAGCTGAACTCTCTCTTCATGACTGTCTAGCTCAACTCTCTCTTCATGACTGTCTAGCTTAACTCTCTCTCAATGACCCTTACTAACTCACCCCCTCCCTGCTAATGACTGACTGGTTTTATTTGACCCAATGACAGTTACTCTTTTCACGCGGCCACCTCCCTCGGAAGAACAACTGATTAGCACCTGCCATATGCAACCAATGGGGTAGCTTTGGTTTCTTTATTCGACCACGCCCTCTCACGTTGGGACTTTCATTTTTAATCATTCTAGAGTTGGTACCCCTGTAGCTTCTATTGGCACATCTGCCAAGCAACTCGAACAATTAGAGCGACCTTGGCTGCTTCCGCCTACTCGAGTTGTTCTTTTGAATAGGACCTTTTTGTCGGCGCGAATCCTTTGTTGTTTGACCTGGCGCTCGCCTTTTGTTTGACCAACTTGACACGGGGAAATATTTTCCAGCTTTTAAATCTGGCGCTCATGTGACTTCCTTTTTGATAAGACTCCCATTTGCACGAATCGCACAACCCATCTTCATACCTTCACAGTACATTACATTGTGAACCTACCTTTAACCTTGCCCAGAGGGTAAATGTGCCCCTCCTTAGATCCGCCCCTGCATAAAATCTGAAAGAGTATTTTAGTGGTTTTCACGAGGGCCAATGAACAGGTCACTTACCCTAAGCATTCAACAACTGAGTGATCCAGTTGGCCAATCGGCGAGTGGCGGGCGAGCGTTTGAATTTTTCCGCGATTAGCTCCATCACAGTCACCCTCGCTTTTCGCGGGCGGTCTCTTTGATCCTTTAAGTGTCTCGCGCGCACACAAAGCACCGCAAATCTACCGATGATGCTTCTCACTTTAATCAAATAGAGCCGTTTAACTCCCCAATGCTTGGGGATTCGAGGGTTAATCTGAATTAAAAAGTATTTACTTACAATTAGAATCCCTAATGAAGCGCACCGACCACAAATAAAAATAATCGTATTAGTCGTTTTTTTGTTTAGCTTTAGTATTTATATTGATTGCTCAACCTGCAACCATCAACAAGTTTTTAAACATTAAGATGACATTAATAGGCAACCATGTTTGCATGAGTAGTTCTCAGCACTTACATTTAGATACAATTACCAGAGATAATCTCTGCAATTACTAAAAACCTAAACAATGAAGTATAATCATACTTACCAACGAAAAATTGCGTCAAATTTCAATCTTATGTCATTACAATACAACAAACAAATTTTGTTTCCTGTTTTTGTGTAGATCGCTTAGGCAACCCCGTTACCATGGATACGTGTGCGTACCATATACTCTAGGCGCCTTAATATCTAATGCGCGGGAAAAATGTTATCAACAAACATAATTACTGTCGTAACGTACGTACGTACGTACGTACGTCGGTAATTTTCCCATTTTAAGGAATATGATTTCTATGGTGAGTGTGTATCGATGGTTGCGCCACTATGAAAAAATCGCATTTTAAAGAACATCAATGAGTTTTGTAAGGGAGAATTTAACTACT
>JAWQRP010003718.1:0-12908 GCA_033557875.1 Quadriops clusia
ATTATGGTCGCAAAATAAAAATTTTCTTCAAACGAAAATGGTTTTCATTTTTATTATTTTCGCATTTAAAACGTACGTTTCGGAGCCAGGTTTGCCCCTTCTTCAGCGTTATACATTTAAATCCTTAAACTATCATCAAGCTAGATGAAACAAAACTAAATTCTGAAATTACATACTAACTAAAATTAAGATTAAACGTGCAGAATGTAGTTCGATAACATAGAAAGTTTAATCTTAATTTTACTTAGTATGTAATTTCAGAATTTAGTTTTGTTTCATATAGCTTGATGATAGTTTAAGGATTTAAATGTATAACGCTGAAGAACGGGCAAACTTGGCTCCGAAACGTACGTTTTAAATGCGAAAATAATAAAAATGAAAACCATTTTCGTTTGAAGAACATTTTAATTTTGATGACCATAATCCCAAAGAACCAAATTCTTAAAATTATTTTTTTTATTTTTAAAATGACATAGGGCACGTTATTATACAGTTAATCTCTGATATAGATAAAAATTAAAACGTTTCGTTAAAACATCAACGGTTAAAATATGTTTTCGAACAAAACTTTTCTCGTCAACCACTAGATTCAACCACATTTACTATACAGGGTGGTCCACTTATCCTGATACTTGCAAATATGGGACAAACAAATTATTTTACAGAAAACTGGTTTTAAAAATATAATTTAATGGGTAGAGGGAAAGCGGAATATATGATGTACGTGTTACTTGTACGAGGGGGTCAAGGTTGATTCAAGGTCATTCTAATTTTTTTTAATGGAAACATTTTTTTATTTATTTTACATTTTATTTATATTACATATTAGCAAAAAAATAAAAAAAAAATTTGTATTCATAATTTTTCAAATTAGAGTATAGTTTCTTAGCTATCTGTCAAGTAAATATTGTTTTCAAGAATTTATTTTATTTCGGTAGTAGGCATATAACGTTTTATAGAATCAACAGAACTTCATACTATTTCTTATACGTCTAAATATTTATTAAAAATAACAACGTTGTTCAATTCCGTCCTCCGATGGTTTCTATAATTCGAATCTATAAGTGTAGTTTTCATAACCTTGAATCCGTCATACAAATAAAACGTACATCCCACTTCCAATTAAATTATATTTAAAAAAAAAAATTTCTCTAAAATGATTCGTTTGTCCGATATTTGCAAGTATCAGGATAAATGAGACAACAAGCCTATGTAGATATTTGTCGTTTAGGTAGTTTTACAGCTTTGCAGCTTTCTCTGCTGGCGCCAGAACGTTATTGAAATTAGATAGACATCCTTCAAGTCGCCCAAATAATGGAAGGCAATAATAGTTTCCCTGGGACGATGGTGGTAAATCACAAGGTACACACAATGGAAGGTATTTGACTTATGGGAATGTTTTCAGGTAAAATTTCTGTACTTAAGTGGTTATATTTAGATATACATGTCAAAATACTTGAAGTCCGTATTTAAATATACCTACACCCATAGCCTTTAGGTCATGCCATGGTATGTATACTAAGCTGCAAGGTTGAATAAACGCGTCCTTTTGTGGTCGAAGTACTTGAAGAGTTGTGTAGTTAAACAATTTTGATGTTATTATTGTTGCATCGCGAATTATTAAATAAAAACAAAAATAATATGTGTATTGCCAAGCATGCAATTTTTGTTTTGCATTATGCAATGAGAGGAATTCAAAGAGCAACACCACATGTTGCTTCCTTACATATATTTACATGTGCCGATTTTCAGAGGAATGTATTCGAAAAATAAGAATATTCGAGTGCAGTGCCTCAGGTTTACATCATCTTACCTTTACATGAAACTGAAGGCTCAAATCTTATCAGGCCTAACCACAGGCCTAACGTAAATCATTGCTGACCTAATGCAAATCATAGCTGACCTAATGTAAATCATAGCTGACCTAATGTAAATCATATCAGACCTAATGTAAATCATATCAGACCTAAAGTAAATCATATCAGACCTAACGTAAATCATATCAGACCTAACGTAAATCATATTAGGCCCAGCTCCAGCATATCTACCTCAACTCATAACTCTCTTACGAGATGCATATGACAAGGGCTTGAATGTCCCTCGACCTTGAAAGGCCCCACGACACTTTGCATAAAAATCGTACGAGCCGGCTAACCCCCGGCTCAAACAACCCCCCTAGCCCATCCAGAGCATTCAGCCCGAGTAACTGAATGGTTGGAGGGCAAACGAAACACGAGGGTGCCCGGCATTTCGCTTTAGCCTACAGTGCTTTAGTCGTATCCAGACTTCTTCACGTGCTATAAGCAAGCAGTCGAATCAGTGCAGTGTCGAGTTCCAGTCTGCTGCAGTTCGTTGGATGAACTTCCAGTTGGATGTATTTCTAGACCTAAAGACTAAGAACGAGCCAGTGGTGGATCGCGAGGATGCCTGGTTTAAAAATATTTTGGTTATTTTTAATTGTTTGTTACTCCCGCTTCTCTTTCGATGACAATTGTGAGTACTTTACACTTAACGTTAACTTTACACACCTAATTAATTTTTAAAGAACCCGTGATACTCGAGTTACAAAATCATTACGGATTATTTCCTTGCCTTATTTTTTTGATTTATTTTGTTTGTCTGTTTATATGTATCTAATCATTTGAGCGTCCGATAGCGACGTCAGTTAGGGTTTGTATACACCTACATGCTACAATCGGTTTATTGATTTAATATCCAAGTCTATACGTACAAATGCCATATATACTTATAATTTCTAGGAATCTAAAAATACCGCCTCTTTTTATGCCAGAGTTATATCTAATAGCCCAGCACATGCCTTCTTGTTTCTTGTCGATGACAATCTTAATTAAACATTAACGACCACTTCTCTAGGTCCCACATTAACAGAAGTATTTTTGGAAATTGATTGTGAAAGTCAGAATTTGGGAACTCTGTTTCCTTTCCCCTGGTTTTAACGACATTTTTATGGACTCTGGTGCTTCTGAAAAGTGTCAGCGAGAGTAGAAAACTACATTTTTACAACCCCCTTACGCGTCAGCGTTATGGGTCGTAAAGCACACTTCGTTACGTGGAAGAGCACAAAAATAAATCCCGTCAAAGAAAATATTTATCGTGATGTACAATTAGCTTAAGTATGGTACGCTCATTATTCAGTGTAAGCTGATAAAGGATAGATTAAATTGCAGACAAATATGTAGTTGGCACAAAAATGCCTGCTGTTAACGTGGATCGTATGGCTAACCGTTCCAGTGCAAGGTGTTGTTTCAATAAACAGAAATCTGGAGTAAAATAAGTTTAAATCACTGGAAATAGAAGAACGCTCGCTTTACGTGAAACGCTTATTTTTAGCTCTTTTGGCTCTTGATGGCGTTGATAAAGGAAGCAGTCAAGGAGATCAAATTTGTTGCCATTTACACCGGTAATTCGTGTTAAAAACTTGCGTCGAACGAAATTAATGCGAGTTGTATGTAGGCTCTAATTTAAGCAAACATTCTACATTCATAAAACACAATTGGAATAATCGGAAACGGTTTCCTCGTGGGAAGAAACAATTTTGTTTTGGCAGCACTAAATTACCTATTAGAAACAAAAAATTATGTTTAAAGTACCTACTTAGCTTCCATCTCCCTCCTCCTCAACGGGCGTCGTTTGATCTCGCCTCTCTTTTCCTCCTCAACCCGGATACCGCGCGGCTTCTGGTGTTTTTCATCTTGATACTTTGGAGAAGCCATTAGCCCTGTCAGAAAACAGTCGAATCCAAGAAATGAAAAATGATCGCAGGGTTTCATTATCAGCAGCCCTGAAACAAAACTGAAACTAAATATTCGAAGAATAAGAATAAATTTCTTTTATAACATACATAACGTACATATTCCCGCCAATTCCATTCATTTAGGAGAGAGAGACAGACAGACAGACAATCGCTTTCTTCCATATACATACATACATACAACAGTTTGTATAAGACCCCATTTACGGTTGTTCAAAGGCCCCATTATTTGCATTCTACTATATATTACATTATATAATATTTGAATAAAGTCTGGCTCTAATACTCCCAAGATTTGATAAATAACCCCCTAATCTAGCGCACACACCCTCTTTATTATTATTTAACTTTAAAATTCTAGCAATTTCGTCCTTCATACGCGCGGAAAACGTTCACAAGCGATTACCGCCCTCTGAAAATCCAAAAACCGTACGTAAATGCAATTGAATCTTTGCTTTAAAATTTATTCGACGATTTCCCATTTATTCATACAACGTTGCTTTTAAGCCCTCTACATGCATTTATTTTTTGTTCTCATAAAGAAACGTTAAAAATAAAAGTGTGTTTTTTAAAATAGAAATTGTCCCCGGATTTACTCCGGGAATCCGGAGTTTCATAATACGTAGCAACCGGAGCGAGGCCGCCCGACTCCGGAGCCTCGAATCCAGTAACTAAGGTAACCATGAGGCCCAAGAGAGGGCAAGTCTCCATTAGAACTCGTCAAGTCACCAGAAGCGATATTTATTCGATGTCAGTCAGCGATTTTAATATGTTGTATTGCTGGAAACTTTTTAACTCCTCTGCACCTCCGCGGAATTTGATTCGTTGAGCTCCATGCAATTTATCTCCTCTCTCGCCCACCCCACGTTTTAATTTAACGCTTCGTACCTCCCCTGTGTCGCAGGGGATGGAATGAAAGAAAAAATGATTGTGAAATATTGATTTATTGGAAAACGTGCATGCCCTAGCCATTATATCGCATGTGAGCCACGAAATGTTCTCAATAAACTCAACATGTGGCGCAGTCAACGTTGGGCATAATAACCAACAAAAAATCAAAGATAGATGCTTCTCATGGCAAGCCAGTCAAACTGTCACCTTCACACCAAAGTCAAATTTAATTTTTGTGCGCCATTAGCCCTAAAAAATGGCCGAAAAAGTTTTCCTAACTGCTTTGCTCTTCATTCCAGTTGTTCTTGGGCAAGACTTTGGACCCTACCTCGAAGAATCCACTCTCAGCTCCAATGATCTTGACCCAATCAGTTATTCAAGTAACGAGGCTAAGCAAGCAAACACTGAGATTCCAACATTGAAGCTGTTCGAAGAAGATCAAAACTCAATCACAAAAATAATTGAAATCGAAGATGAGCAGAATGAAGAAGGATTGGTTGTGAAAGAAGTGAGCTCAAATGAAAAAAACCAAAAGGGAGATCTTTCCAAAAATGAGGCGATCAGAAATCAAGGCAATAAGACAACCCAAAATGAAGTCAATAAGACAACCCAATATGAAGTCAATAAGACAACCCAATATGAAGTCAATAAGACAACCCAATATGAAGTCAATAAGACAACCCAAAATGAAGTCAATACTGCAATTCAAAATGAAGTCAATAATACAATTCAAAATGAAGTCAATAAGACAACCAAAGATAAAGTCAATAATACAACTCAAAATGAAACCAATAAGACAACCAAAGATAAAGTCAATAATACAACTCAAAATGAAACCAATAAGACAACCAAAAACCAAGTCAATAAAAATGAGTCAATGAAAGAAGAGGAATTGCAAATTAACAAAGATATTGATCCAGCAATTGCCGGAGTGCTTTCCGGTTCTATTGAGCAGCAAATATCAGATAATGTGGGAGAAGAAGATGATGGGAAAAATGAACCAAATGTCAGTGTGCCAAATTTAACAAAACCTGATATGAAACAAATAGATACAAAAAACACAGTAGGACTCATAGGACAAGAGATCACCAAACTAAATTCAGTTGAACCAAAACTTAAAGAATCTGAAAGTTTCCACCATCTAGAAGATGGTAGTGGTTTCCAAGAAGATGCTTCCGAATTAACTACTCCTTTAATCCAGGATATCAGTTCAATTTTTGGAGCAGAACTTAGCTCGGAAATCACCAATAGCGAAGATATTTCCGCTATCAATTCCGCAGAAGAAATATTTTCAATCTTCAAGGCTGGTGATGTAGAAAATGATAATAATCTTTCTAGTGGAGAAGACAAAAAGTTAGAACACTTTGAACAAGAGACCTCTACAATTCGGATAGAAATAAAAACAAACGGAGCTTTGGAGAACGTAACTGTTCATAAAAGTCCTACGGGATCCTTAATAAACATAGAGGAATTGTCCACTGATGACCTTGAGGTTAGTCCTTTAAATAATTTTACTGTTGGGTACAACGAAGATGAGCTGACTGTAGGAGAGACTACTAATAAGTTGGCTACTGAAGCTTCAATAAAATTTGCTACTGAAGCTTCTGCAACAGCAACTTCTGCAACAGCAGCTTCAATAAAATTTGCTACTACAAAGTCAAATCCCGAATCTTCGAATAAACTCCCAAATGAGCCTTCAAATAAATTGGATAATGAAACTTCGAATAATTTAGATAATCAAACTCTGAATAAACTAGGTATACAAACTTTGAATAAATTAAGTATACAATCTTTGGATGAATCAAGTATACAATCTTTGAATAAATTAAGTATACAATCTTTGGATAAATTAGGTAATCAAACATCGAATAAATTAGGTGATCAAGCTTTGAATAACTTAGATAGTAAAACTTTGAGCAAATTAGACAATAAAACTTTAAACGAATTGGATAATAAAACTTCGAACAAATTGAATAACAAAAGTTCGAACGAATTGAATAACAAAACTTTGAATGAATTGAATAACAAAACTTCGAACGAATTGAATAACAAAACTTCGAACGAATTGGATAACAAAACTTCGAATGAATTGGATAACAGAACTTCGAATGAATTGGATAACAGAACTTCGAAAAAATTAGATGTAGAATTATCGATTCAATCAGCTGAGGAAAATTTGAATAAATCAGCTGATGAAACTACCACAGAAATGTTATTATTAATAACTCAAAAGAATTCTGAGGAGACAATTAATTCGAGTAACCAAGTAAAAATTTCAGAAAAATATGAAAATGATCAAGTGAATAAGGGTGTAGGCGAAGGTAATGGTCAAACAGAAAATGCTGTTAAGAATGAAAATAAAGATCCGATAGAAAACAAAAATGGAATAAAAAATAATGAACCAACCGGAAATAAACAAATACCTGAAATAGTGAAAAGTAAGAATGATAAAAATTCAACTAATACAACACAAAGTTCATCAGTTAAAGACAACTCTTCCGATAAATTATTAGATAATGGATTATTAGTACGTGGAGAAGGCGTTTTAGAAAATAATGAAAATGGTCAGTCTAATAATGAAAGTCCACGTGAAGTTACACAAGTAGTAGAAGAAGCGACAACCCTAGTTTTTGAAGATAGATCAGTAGAAGCGAACAAAAAAGAAGCAGATAAAGAAACAGGCCAAGACAAAATTGATATAAGTCATGAAGATAAAAAAGACATTAAAACTGATAATGAAGAGTTTACTCCAAACAAGCATGAAGGTAGCAATGAAAATAGCGACGAAGAAACTGCAGGTACAAGTTATGACGAAGTCACTGGAATAGGTATTGATAAAATTACTAGAGTAATTAATGAAGAACCTACTGGAAGAAGTAATGAAGAAACTACTGGAAGAAGTAGTGAAGAAACTACTGAAAGAAGTAGTGACGAAACTATTGAAAGAAGTAGTGAAGAAACTACCGTAAGAAGTAATGAGAAAACTACTGAAAGTATTGGTGAAGAAAATACTGCAAGAAGTAATGAAGAAACTAGTGGAAGAAGTAATGAAGAAACTAGTGGAAGAAGTGATGAAGAAACTAGTGGAAGAAGTAATGAAGAAACTAGTGGAAGAAGTAATGAAGAAACTAGTGGAAGAAGTAATGAAGAAACTACTGGAAGAAGTAATGAAGAAACTACTGGAAGAAGTAATGAAGAAACTACTGACAGAAGTGATGAAGAAAATGCTGGAAAGAGCAATGAAGAATCTACTGGAAGAAGTGATGAAGAAAATACCGGAAGAAGCAATGAAGAAACTACTGAAAGAAATAATGATGAAACATTCAGGAAAAGTAATGAAAAAACTACTGGCGAAAACAGTGACAATATTGTAAAAAAGATCAACGCAGAAAGTGTCAAAGAAAATGGCGATGAAACAGCTGCAAAAAGTAACGATGAAACTACAGGAAACAATGAAGAAATCATTGACGATTACAGTGTAGAAGCTTCTACAAAAAGCGATGAAATTTTTACGAGAAGTGGTGAAACTATTACAAAAACCGATGCAACTACGACAACTAATTACGATGTAATTACCAGAAGAAAGGAGGAGGAAACTACTGCAACGGACAGTCAAGAAAGTAAAGAAGAAACTACCAAAACACGTTATGATAAGTCTATTGAACAAAGTAATGATAATTTTACAACTGATGAAAGCAATGACGACTCTACTACTGAACAAAATAATTCTACTACAGAAGAAAATAATAATAATTCTACAACTGAACAAAGTAATGATAATTCTACTTCCGAACAAAATAATGATAATGCTACTACCGAACAAAATACTGATAATTTTACTTCCGAACAAAATAATGATAATGCTAGTACTGAAAAAAATAATGATAATTCTACTACTGAACAAAATAAAGATAATGCTACTACTGAAAATAATAATGATAATTCTACTACCGAACAAAATAATGATGAAATTTCCGAAGAAAACGAATTTGCTGGATCTACCGAAACAACTGGAGTAAGTACCGAAGATGGAACAAATGTAACAGACGAAATCACTGATGAAAAACAAAAAGAGCTAATTACAGAAATACCTGGTTATAAGGAAGTAGAACTCACTCCAGAAACAACTGAAGATGCCAGTGAGGAAACTAATAATGTCAAAGACGAAGATCAAGGAAGTAATGAAACAGAAGAAAAGAATGAAGAAGGTGCTACTGAACAAATTAACGTCAAAGCAGAAATTAGTACTGAAGGTACTAAATTGAATAATGATGAGGTTACCAATACAAATACTGAAAGTTCTTCGATTGCAGGAGAAATTGATGAAGGTTTTGAAAGTAATTTTGTAGAAAAAGATGTAAAACTTGATGCTCAAGAAAATAGAAACATTGCATTTAATGTTAGTCAAGACAAGAATAATAGCATAGATGGAGTTTTTACAACTCAAAGATCTGTTACAAATAACGAACCTTCAACAAGTCAAAATGATGAAACAACTACGATGGAAGAATCTGCTACAGTGGAAGGATTTTCTACGACTAATGGATATTCTACAACGAATGCATCTTTAATTATTGAATCTTCGACAATTAATGAATCTGTGACAATTAATGAATCTTCGACAATTAATGAATCTTCGAAAATAAACGAATTACCTACCGTTACGAAACCTGTTAAGATTAACGAATTTTCTACAACTGAAGGATCCATAACGACTATAGTAGTAAAAACAACAACTCTAAGCAATGACTTGGTAATGAGCAATGAGACCTTAAGCGAAGTTTTGGAAGAAGCATTAGAGAACGCAAGTCGACAATCGAAATCACTCACTTTCTCCCAAGAATCGAACAATGAAGGCAATACTCTAAACTTTTATAATGTCGACAGCAAGAATTTGAATGACTTCAAAGATGAAGACAAATCGATTAAATTCAACGTTGGTTTAATGACAACGCTTAAAACCTTCTCAATTCCTGATGTGGCTATGGAAACAACGACAAATTCTGAAATAAGGAGAAAGTATTTAACTAACGCAGAAAAAAGTGAATTAAATTTAGGAAGAGATACAACGGAAGCAACGACAGCGACAATCAAAGATAATGGTCCAATGACAGTAGATTTGCATGAGTTTATATTAGAAACTGGTTTGAAAACTTTCACTCCGACGATCGAAGAAATTATTGTAAAGGAAGCTGAAGAAGCTGTGACTAAAGGAACAGTGGTATTAAATTCAGCTGATAAAAGAGAATTTAAGGTTGAAGAAACGAACGAGGAAGAAAATAAAGTTGTGCAAGTTGATTCGAAAGGCAGATTGGATGAAAATGGTAAAGAAAATGTAATTGGGAATGCGAAGGTTACTTTGGAAGAATGGTTGACCGATCCTGATGAAGACGAGTACGATAGTTTGGTACAAGAAGAAAATCACTACGAGACGACTAGTGAAGACAATTCGATTCAAGACTTAAACGAAACGGAACAATACGTGTCTGGGAAGGTTATGGGATTGGATGGGAAGATGTGTTTGATGGCAAATGTTACGCTGAAGGTGAAAATAAACGTAAGTAGTTTTATTAAATCTATGTAATTTATTAAAACTATTTAATTTATTAAATCTAATTAGTTTATAAGACCTATTTAGTTTATTAAATATAATTAGTTTATAAGACCTATTTAATTTATTGAATTAATGTTTCTGTTCAGATAAAATAGTAAAAGTTAATGTTGTTAAATTGTCCATAGGGCACTATTATGCAAGTCCCATCAGATGCAAAACTAGCAGGCCGCTGTCTCGGGGACAAGAAGCTCATTTATGTGACCTGGAAAAGTTCTAATGAAAGCTCGTCAAACAATTCTGTGACGCTAAGCATGAAAGTCGAAGGAACTTCGAACATCATCAGTGGGGTTCATGTTAATATAACCGACTTACAGGAACAAAATTCAAGCAAAACAGTTTCTGTGGAGAAGAATAATTTGTCTTTGCTGCAAAATAATGTCGATGAGGTGAATCGTGAGGAACTTATTAATTTGGACGAAGGCGTGGCTTTGAGGATTTCAAAAATGTTCGTTATGGTGCCTGAGGAAGAAGAAGCGCCCATTATTACGTCTGGTGAGTACCGCCAGGTATATTTGGTACCATAGAATCAATCAAACAAATGTTTCGTAATATAACTTTTTTACTTCATATTTATTAGCATTGTTAACTTCTTATTTGTTTTTCAGGGTCGAATCCGGTCAAAGAAGCCTCCACAAACGTAATGTTGGTAGCAATAATTGGCGGGGTTGTGGCTCTCGGTTTGGTCATAGCAGTCATAGCAGCATTAATCTACAGAAAACTCAGGAGGAACGTGTTTAAACTCTCTATAGAATAAGAAGAGAAGTTTCGCCGTGTTTTCTTGAAAATAAGTGCGAGTGGACGGAATTTGTGGACCGCTTGTTGAAAGTACTTAAAAAATTTATATTATATTACCTTGTTGTTGATGAAGAGTTTAAATTCCTACATATCAGTGGCCAAAGATTAGCGAGTTAGAATTGAGTGTTCATTTCGATTTGGTTTAATATTATATGTGGTTTAACTGAAGAATTCTTTTTTTGTTTATTATGATTTATTTGTCGTACATCATTTATGTTGTACATGATTTATGTTGTATATGATTTATGTTGTACATGATTTATGTTGTACATGATTTATGTTGTACATGATTTATATTGTACATGATTTATGTGGTATATGATTTATTTGGTACGTTGCCATCCTTAAAGTTTTGTATAAAGAATAAAGAGATGGTGATTATTGTAGTGTTGTGTTATTATGAATAATTAATATTATGTAAAATTATTTTATTGCTATTATTGTTGTTTTTATATACTTAGGCGGGTAAAATAGATTTTTTATACGTCTGGATTTTTTTTACTTATAGCAGTTTTGTGTGCACGCAACGATAGGTTGCATGTAAGTTAACATGTGATGTAGGCAACCAACAATGCAGGATCTCTTGTGTAACAAGTTGCATAACTTTGGGAATAGGAACATAGCATGACTAACTGTAGTATTTTTTGGAATTTATTTCGTTGGATAGCCAATCTAGTCCTTCGAATAATCCTAAACCATTGAGGGCGGAACAACCCTGGACGTTCCATTTTCTGTTTTTCAGCCGATAAAGTTCCAATTTGTCCCTAATTTCCACGCAAGGCATCGCTAAAGGGTTGTCTTGCTTGTTAGCAACTATGAGCAAGACAGCATCTCTTAGGGAGTCTTCCAACAAGATGTTGTGCAAGATTACTTTGCAATCGTTGATTCTGTCGCGGTCGCAGGAGTCCACGACGAAGATGATGCCCTGGGTGTTTTCATAGTAATGCCTCCAGAGGGCGCGTAGTTTGCTCTGTCCCCCAACGTCCCAGACCAAGAAGGAGATGTTCTTATATTGGACGGTTTCCACGTTGAAGCCGATGGTAGGAACGGTTTTGATGGCCTCCCCCATTTTGAGTTTGTAGAGGATGGTAGTTTTTCCTGCAGAATCCAATCCGACCATGAGGATCCTTATTTGTTTTTTCCCGAAGAGGGCTTTGAAGACCGTCGAGAAGCTTAGTCCCATAACGATGGGAACTTCTTATGGAGCGATGATTTTGATTTTATTTTAAGTTAAAAATAAGTTTCTGAAGTCAGTGTTCCTTCAATGTCAATAATTAGTACCAAAAGGGCGTTAACGTCAATGTCACGATTGTGAAATTTTTAGGAATTCCATTGAGAGGGGGCGCATGAAGGACAATGAGTTTTTCTATTTTTGCGCTTATAATTTTATTTTATTTATTAGTTTTGAATAAAATACATTAGCCAGTCCAAAGTCTCTAAGATATATATACTTAAAAGGCTTCTTAAATTTTCAAATTATGTTGATTTAAAAAAAGTAGTAGTATTAAAAGTCTAAAAATATACTCCTCCAGAGCTAGTATGTCTTCACTCCTTTAACTGTCTTTAAAGCCCTAGATCTTTGGTACGTCTTCATTCTTTTAACTGTCTTTAAAGCCCTAGATCTTTGGTACGTCTTCACTCCTTTAACTGTCTTATTCAAAGCCCTAGATCTTCGGTACGTCTTCACTCCTTTAACTGTCTTATTTAAAGCCCTAGATCTTTGGTACGCCTTCACTTCTTTAACTGTCTTATTTAAAGCCCTAGATCTTTGGTACGTCTTCACTCTTTTAACTGTCTTATTTAAAGCCCTAGATCTTTGGTACGTCTTCACTCCTT